>JAHDVE020009425.1:0-23536 GCA_022606495.2 Halesus radiatus
TAATGGTAGTAGGAGAATTTCAAATATTGTCAGCTTATTCGTAACCGAAGAATGTTTCTATTAACAAAAATATTTATTTTTTAAACCGAAAACGATATCTATCAGATTGAAATAAATATATAATAATCACACTATTTCCCCGCAGGGGTAGACTGAGAGGATAGACCGCCAAACGATTCTGTCTTATCGCAAACACTCCTTGCTTCATTAAATTTCGTTCACTGTATCATGCATACTCTTCAATTATATTTTAATTGGTTTATTTATTTTTACATTAACGGACAATTTCCAATTACGCAAAATATACTAGACGAAATGAGATAAACAAGAGCTACAGACAAGGAACACCACGTACTCGTACATAAAACATGAATGAAGCACTAATAAAAATATGCATTTGAGGGAACTTTCAAGTTAAAGGGAGGTTTTAGTAGATTCCATTATTTTAGACATACTAAATGATTATCCGTACCAAACATTTCAAGGCCCTGGCTTGAGTTAACATGTCTCGACATTCTGGATGGTGGAGAATGGTACCCGTAATTAGTAGTGTTGATTGAGGAAAAGCAATTCACTGTTTCCGAGTTTATGGCAAGGAATGTTGCACTGGATGAGTTGCAACAAAGAATAATACAATTTTGGTGATTAAATGCAAAGTCTTCGTGTAACCTATACCGACTTTGGATATGACCAGACAATATTTTAATCATTCCTTCTTTCATCATTACAAGCGGAAAGTGTTTCTTGTGCAGCGATGGATGATATAACTAGCATTGGATTGAACCCTCGACGCCTGGGTGGGACAACCCACTGTTTTGGATCAATTTGGTTCACTCGATCGAGCCATATCTTCCTTCTTCCAATCACTCGTGCGTCATATATTCTCCTTCTAAAACAAATAAGTTCCGTTTAATCTCTATTCCAGCTGACTTTGAGGGACCTAACTTAACGTCCCGAATCGTGCTGACGCAAGTTACGCGATCGATAACACTGTAAGTCTTCCATCAGAACGCAAGTAGCCCCATGGAATGTAATCTAATCACCGCAAAAATAGTATAATGACACCGACGCGCAACGGGCAGATCGTGACGGGGCAATTGGAGACTATTTCAGAGTGTGTAATAAGATACTGAAGGAGTTCGGCTATAATGCTGAATGACTTATGAAACTAGATAATGCCACTTTCCAAATGGCAAATTATAATGCAACCTCATTATACTAGAAACTTAATTATTGCTATTCCCGATTATTATCGATCCGATGACTTGTCTTATTATATTATTACATTAATCAGGTGTACCAATCTATGCTGTTTCGCAACGTGATCAGCAGTAATAACTCTCGAACGGTGAGGTCAAGCGTCACGAAGTTTGCGCATCTTTTACTTTTATTTTAATGAAATACCTACATTCCCGGGCTAAGAATAACCTGACAATATTTTTAAATCTCCTACACCATCCCACTAAGTGGAAGATATTGCTTGTGTCGTGATGGAGTACTTAGCCAGTAGATGAATTGAACTGATGAAGCCTGGGTGGACGCGGACGCGATGCAAACTCAGCCACCGACCGGTATTTTTCTGTTAGGAATTTCTGCTATAAACTATTTTCAGTACCTTATTTTTAAAATGATAAAGCTAATTATTCACCTAGTTCTTTGTACCTACTTGTGCATTTATCTTATTTTATTTTACGTGAATATTTAAACAGAATATAATGAGCTATCGAAAATATTAATAAATATATATTAATTGATAAACTAAAGGTTTTAAGACAAGATTTTTTGTGCATAGCGCAAAGGGTAACAATTATTTTTATAAACAATAATTATTAGCCTGAAACACTCATCCAAAGCAGGTTCGCGTCCTGTCGGCGACATTTATCTTTTCTCGGAAGTTTTTTTCAATTTGGATGAGTGTTTCAGGCTAATAATTATTGTTTATAAAAATAAATAAATATATACTCCTACGTAGAGTTTTTAAACCATAAAGTAATGTTAAACAATAATTTAACACAAATTATTAAAACTACATTATCCACGCTACAATAATGAATTGTAGGATTCATCAAAATGCTGGTATAGATGACGCTTTATTTTATAAATGGAGTCAGTTCATATATCAAAGTACCAAACTTGTTCCCCAGATCATGCATTCTATTGGTTAGTGAGTGTGACTGATAATAATTGGTTGTGTAACATGTTTTAGAAAGTTGTTACATTATGTCTTGTGCTCCTCATTGGTAGATAGAATTTAATAGTGGCGACGATGGCAGGGCCGTCAATTAGGTGGTTAATGTCTCTGTATAATAAAGCAGAGTCTAAAATAATCCTCTTGTCGCAAAGAGTAATTATATGCAATCGATTCATTAAACTTATATAATAATGTGTTCAATTTATGTAAATGTAATTTATTTATTTATTTACGCTCATTACAGGCTTTTACATTTACAAATAACATTTAAAAGGTACATACGTATTATAATAGATAACATAAAAAGAAACAACTTTTATCAGTGATTCATATCTCATCTTCGCCTTTTATTATTCGTGTCCGGCCATCCCTCGACATTGCGCCTTCGGACATCCCTGTCCTGCGCTACGTCGGCGGCCTCCGTCCATTGCTGATTGCAGGCAGTGGCGGTTCGTGGCCTTTCTCATTGGGAAATAGGAGATTAAAAAATGAGAAAACTCTTTTTAATATTATCTCTTCTCTATATATAAAAATGAAGTCTGTCTGTCTTCAATTTTATCGAAAATTGCTCGATTGGTTTCGCTGAAAATGGCACAGTTTGTTCTTGTTAGTGCCGGGAAGGTTTAGAGAGTAGTTTGAATGAAATCCAATATGTAAAACTGTTGCTATAACGTTTTAAAATTAGTATGAAAAACATTGAACCCGCCATGTTCTATTTAGATTTGAAACAAGAAGGTTTATTTGTGTAGAATATTTTCAAAATGGATAACACAAGTAGGTACCTACTTAAGAACTTTATTATTTAGGTGTGTTTTGAAAAAATAAATATTTGAAATGAAATAAAAACTTCAATCGAATATTTCTTTAATAATTTCTTCAAAAGATTGGTATTTGCTTTGTGGCCTCATTATTAATAAATTAATTAAGAAATACTTTGTATTCACCACTTTATTAATATACATATATCTACATGTTTTAAAAGCGATGATTTCTTCATCAGGAATACTAAAAAATAATAATGTCAAGTATAATGTTTCTTTGGTTTTTTAAATTTTTTTATTTATAAATAGTAATAGTCGTCACAGGGCATTACTTTCGGTGTCAAATCAATTATGGCACCCAAACAACAAGCAAGAATTCACAACTTTGTAACATTATTCCAAAAAAAAAAAAAACCGCGAGTATGACCGGGATTCTCACATTAGCCAGTATATAATATTTTTCCATAGATCTTAAGGAATTTCATCATCAATCAAATCGGAATCACTTCACCAACGATTAGCGACCAAACAAGAAACAATTCGGCGATTCATTAAAATGTGCGTGGATAAAGAATAATATAATGTCGTGTGTTATAAAAAACTGTTTTACATACTAAAATCACAACGTCCAAAACTTAACTGCTCTTATATGAAAAAGTGCTATCTACGTTAATTTACTTATTTTAATAACGACTTAAAACACGATAATCACAGAAAAAAATGTGTTGATTCTTGCAAAATACTTTTCCGTACAAATTTGTTAACAAATCTTCATGTTGTACGCGGTCGTGTTGTAGATTCCAAAGGTTTGCACGCTCGGCACTGTTTCCCGCCGAAGCTCCATGAGAATGACAACGTATGAACTATTAAGACAGATAGCCCCATAGACGATCCATAGCGCAAATATTACTTTTTTATACTTTTTATGCTCTATACGTGTTTATACTTTATTCTATTTACACTTTATACTTTACAGATTTTTATAGGTGCTGTATTCATTTTTATACTTTTCAATTGTTTATTTTATATTGTTAAAACTTTTTTTTTCTGTTTCTTTGTTATTGTTGCATTTACATGTTGTGCCGTACATATAAATAAATATGGAATTCTTTTCGGACTTGCACGCGGTCAATATTACTAGCAGATTAACACCCGCTGCCGCAGGTTTTTGCTGCGTTTTTGACATTGCACTCTCCCGCGCTGATGGAACAGAACAGTTTTGAACGCACGTAAAAAAGACACATTATGTTCATCGTGACGAATTGAATTGCAGACTCTTTTGCATGTGAGGGGAAATTAACTTAACTACTATTCGCCTCTACACGGCGATTAACATAGGACTCTAGGACGTTAATACTGTAAGATACGGGTGCATTTGTTTAGCACCGAATTTGAATGTCGCGCTATTGTTTGTGTATTGTTTTCTCATATTTTTCATGGGAGCTCACTGCACAAACTCAACAGAGAAAACCGCTGCTGTCTGGAAACCCGGTGTGATCAATCAATATGATAGATTCCAGCGATTATTATTGGCTTGTCATTTTTTTCGTCCTATTCTTGAGGTTGTTTCTCGGTGTCTGAACACGAGTATGCTTGATAGATGCTCCCATTGGTTCCGCTCATTGCTACGTTTAATGCCAACATTCGTGTAACTGTATTGCGATGGGATATCACCATCACCCCGCGATGATTATCATAAATCATTTCGGTAAATTGTGGGACATTACCCCGACCACAGTCTGCCTAATGTGAACCCGAACCCACCACAAATTTGAACAAAATAGGTCAATGTTTTTTTCCAAGTAAATCGGTTTTTGCCAAAAAAAAATCATTAACATTTTAATCTGCATACAAGTAAAATAGGGTAGGGGTAAATAAAATCGTATAAGTAAGCCGTCTCTATGTGGCCTCACCACACTTTGATAATGGATTTGATCCCCGAAATAGCTGTTACAAGAATAACAACACTAAAATACTCGCAGAGGCTTAATAATAACATTCGCATAGGAAGGACGAAAGTCGACTCAAAACGAGTTGTAAGAACGGAAATGCCCGCCCTGTCATGTTGTAAAGAGGATACACGAAGCCTGCAAATCTTTTCATAGCAGAGATCTTGAGCTCAAAACGAGTTGTAAGAACGGAAATGCCCGCCCTGTCATGTTGGAAAGAGGATACACGTAGCCTGCAAATCTTTACATAGCAGAGATCTTGAGCTCAAAACGAGTTGTAAGATCGGAAATGCCCGCCCTGTCATGTTGTAAAAAGGATACACGAAGCCTGCAAATCTTTTCATAGCAGAGATCTTGAGCTCAAAACGAGTTGTAAGAATGGAAATGCCCGCCCTGTCATGTGATCCGTATAATTTTGATATTCGTGATGAAAGTGAATCGTTCATGAAGAAAAATGTCACCGCGCGAGGGGCCGAAGGTCTTGACGATCGCTATAATATTTGTGGAGAATCAGCGTTCTGGATTTAGGATACTGTTACTTACAATACGTGAAAAAGAAGAAGAAGACCAATTTCTCATGCTTTGCGTGCTTAGAAAATTAAACTATTTTTAAAGTTAAAATCTTTATTTATACAGGGTGCCTTAGTACGTACCCGATGATATATATTTGTTTTCAATTAAAGACAAAAAAATATTTTCCATCACACGTCGCCACTGGGTACAACCTAGCGCATCACGTTAAACGCACTCCGTCTCGTTCCAGCAGCACTATACAGAAGTGAAGGAGCGCGTATCACACGATCTGTATGAAATCCGTACTGGTATTTTAAATAAAACGTTCAAAATTGCCTTCGTGGGTTTTAAACATTTCAGACAATTTGGGATGTACGAGTATTTCATAGAATATAAAGTTTTCAGTTTGAGGATATTTGTCTTTTGAAATCTTATACATTTCCCTAACTACCCGCATAGAATTTACAGATAAATGATGTGTGATATTGCTTGAATTAGCAACCGACTAAGTGAAGTTTATGGCCACTTTTGAGAGCTGTCCTTTGACATCTACGTTTTTTTACTTGAAACATCCTGAGAAATTGCCGTAAATTTGTCGGCTACGTGTGCTGGTACACCCTGTATAAATGTATAACCGTTTGAAATACAAAAAAGAGACTCTCGCAGAGCACTCCTTATTGAAGTGGGTTATTTTGGGTTTATTGACGTTTTAGGCATTTGCAAAGGCTAGCCTATTTTATATATATATATATATTCACTTCCCGTTGCAAAGACCGCACGCTTCTCACATGTATCACCAGGCTGATACAGCGCGCTTTTGTGTTTTGATTGAGCGCCCGTGCAATCGTCTGCCCCGTTCAGTATTCAGTATCGTGACACACACTAGTTCTGCAGTACACTACACTCACTACCTGTGTGGGTACACCGGGCGCCGGGTACTGCCGCCTGCCATTGTGACATTTTCACGGACCGTTGTATGTGACATACGATCCGTTTGACTTTGGCCTGCCTTATTAGATACGGCGAACAGGTAAACCGCTGCCAGCCGACTTTTCCAACACACAACACGGGTAAGTGACGTTAGGTACACTATACCTGTGCAGCAACTCACCTCTGCTTACGTTCTGATAAGGTCTTTATCGTTTCTCACATTATTTATCTTTATTGCTAAATTCTAAAAAGTGTAACTAATTACCATTTAAAACAACTGCGGCGATTTCCTTAGTAATATATGGATTTTATCAATTTCTAATAAGTTAGACAAGTATGGCTTTTTATTTTTTCCTTTCAACTCAATTAATAAAATAATTATGAATTAAACAATATGTCGTCTTTACTTATTTTTTACATTAAATTGTTTATTTTAAAGCTCTACAAATGCAAATGACATCGCTACCTGAAAATAGCTGTTGAGTCAGACAGAAAAGTTTTACACATTTCATGTTTTTGTCATTTACATTGCGTAAATTTGTATTGCCTGGTCGATATTAATTCCTAGCGCTATATTGCTTGTTCTAAGTAATTAAAAAATATGTCGTCGGTATCAAAATATTATTTTGTATGGTGTTTTATTATTTTAAATTTATTGTTCTATTCAGTGGATTAAATTTAATAATGTTATTATTAAGTTCTGCAAGTATTATAGTTTTTATCATTGCGACAGGTGTTTCGGTGTTCGAGGGCATTTTCAAACTGTGGTTAAGTAATCCACATTGTGACGACTTACTTAATGGCTTTTTCAACTAGATTCTAATAACATATACAATGTTATAATAATAAAAGCGCTATTAAAAATTCGCAGAACATCTTGTGAATAATCACGTCCCGCTTGACAATAACGAGCCTAAATCCTTACACATAGAAAGTTAGGGTCTTAGAATAAATTTACTTGAACTTTTGGAAATTAATAAACGAACGAATGAGCCTAATATGACATTAATTAATAAAGCAAGGAAAATTATTTATTCCCCACTTCTCAGTATGTTCTCACTACCAAATCAATTTAGCACATTTAAATAAATCAAGTAAGAAAGTCTTGTCATTTAAATACGGGGAAAACATATTATAAATATAAGTAAGTTGTCGCAATGTGAATTAACCACAGTTTGAAAGTAGCTTTGAACGCCAAAACAGCTGTCACAATAATAAAAACTAAAATGCTTGCAAAACCTAATAATAACATTCTTAAATTTGATCTACATTAAATTTCTAAAAACTATTAATCTATTCAGTGAGTTCCGAAATTGTACTTTATGTAAGTTAAAAAATGAAGTAATGGAAAAAAATATATATTCCACCTTCAATGTCCTCCAATTCTTATTACGCTTATGGCCCTAATCATCCTGACGTTCAAAGGAATTGTACGTAAGCCATTATTACTTTTGATTTTTTCATATATAACTTTAACGTTACAAAATAATAATATTTCCCTTTAAACGAATGGAGGTATCTATTATTTATATTTTGTAAGTCCAATTAATAACCATGATCTACTGATTCAATGAGTAATCTCGTTGGTGGTAACGAGTAACGAGTAACTAGTATTATTGTTGATGATATTCGTCTAGTCCTCGGGCTAGCTTTCTTTAATAATTAATTGATATTAATAATACTGAAGTTTGCCATGCTAACTAACATTCATCTTTTTATGCAGATTTCATTGGAGAAATACGTCTACACGACGTGATTGCTTTTTTTCTGCCAAATGAATTTCTTTCCAAAGCAACAATCAAATTTTCTCACTAATTTGATCGTTGCATTATTGGGATAATTGCATTTTGGATATTAATTCTCTGCAAGTTTCACACATAGAAAACCAAGCTTAATTATCAATAAACCAGTTGCCAATTTTAGTCGTCGATGAAGATAATATTAACAAATCTTAATGAAACATGAAACTGGGAATCGAACCCAGATCCTCTAGTCTTATCGGAAATGGCGTTTCTACCAATTGAACTATTGAGATCGTTATTTTCATCAATCTCGTATCTCAATTTAAGAATTATTATATTTTTAATCATTGAAGATAATATTAACAGCTTCCAAATCGACACACGAAACCGAAAAGACATCGGTAGCAACTGCGATTCCAATCCAGGACCTCATGGTCTATCCGGGACCTGCGGCCAACCCGGGATTCTATGCTAACTGAGCCACGGTCATTTGTATCGGTATCATACTTCGACTTCTAAGAACTGTCAATATCATCCTCAATTGTTTCCCTTTTTTTTCGGCTACCTCTTTATGTCTACTAGATTCTGCCCAAATTTATTTGTAATCGTTAGATAGTGTCTCGGATATGCCTATCCGATTTTTATTTATAGAATTATTAATATTGATAAAACTGACGTCCCGGTAAGACTCGAGGATCTGGTTTCGAATCCCAGTTACAACAGCTTTTCTGTTTCATTTTTCATTTGAGATTTGTGAATATTTTCTTGTTCAGTGATTAAATATTACAATAAAAATAAGTTTCAATGAGTTATTCTAATGAAATGAATATACCTACTGATTTTAGAACAAAAAAAAAATAATAATATTAGATCTACTGAATATCCATGGGTGGGGGCACAGCCCACTTGCACATTAAAACGTTGTCAGAAGGAGATCAAATCTGTTGATGCTATTAAGATCCCAATATTATACAAGTGCGTTTTACTCCAGTGGCTTTAATCTATAAATTCTATATCTCTTATTTACATTAATAATTTAGTTTGAGGGGTTCTCATCTAACTTAAAATTACTCCCACAGTGGCTCGTGTTTACTCTGCATAAACAACCCACCGAGCAGCATGTTTTTAAAAGCATTATATTTTAACGATAGATATTATATACATTAAATAAATATGATGAACAGTTTTATGTTGGAATCAACATTTTTATTAGATCAACAGCTAGACAGAAATATTTGTCCAACTGGTGGTATTTTCAAAGGATTTGTGATGGACGTGAACACTCCTCTTTCTTAGATTATTTTAGATCAACAGCTAGACAGAAATATTTGTCCAACTGGTGGTATTTTCAAAGGATTTGTGATGGACGTGAACACTCCTCTTTCTTAGATTATTTTAGATCAACAGCTAGACAGAAATATTTGTCCAACTGGTGGTATTTTCAAAGGATTTGTGATGGACGTGAACACTCCTCTTTCTTAGATTATTTTAGATCAACAGCTAGACAGAAATATTTGTCCAACTGGTGGTATTTTCAAAGGATTTGTGATGGACGTGAACACTCCTCTTTCTTAGATTATTTTAGATCAACAGCTAGACAGAAATATTTGTCCAACTGGTGGTATTTTCAAAGGATTTGTGATGGACGTGAACACTCCTCTTTCTTAGATTATTTTAGATCAACAGCTAGACAGAAATATTTGTCCAACTGGTGGTATTTTCAAAGGATTTGTGATGGACGTGAACACTCCTCTTTCTTAGATTATTTTAGATCAACAGCTAGACAGAAATATTTGTCCAACTGGTGGTATTTTCAAAGGATTTGTGATGGACGTGAACACTCCTCTTTCTTAGATTATTTTGATTCAATTTGTACAAATATTTATAATATTACAGATTTTTGATCTAATTCGTTATATTTACGCAATGCCAAACAAACACCCTGTAAATACGTTATAGGACATAAAATAAAAACAGATCGGTTTTTTGACCCGCCGTACGGAGTTCATTAATAAGTTTGTATTTTCGCTTGACTGTACAGGAGGTTGTGATGACGTCCTCGAGAATGGATTATACCGTTAAATAAAAAAATTAAAAAAATTAAGCAGAGCAATACCTCTCTCTTCGTGTCTCTAGGGTATTGTCAGAGAGCCAAAACAAAAACTTCTTGTGAACTCTTTCAATGCACAAAATGTAAGTTAGTTTTTGTGGGGCAAGTAATATAATTCGACTCCAACACACTTACATATGGATCAGGCGTTAATTTATTATGTTAATAAATTAATAAGAATTACTTTGTTCCTGTTGAGGGAGTCTTGCTTCTGACACGTGTACATATTCATGTATTAAAAACACTGATTTAAACAAAGTAATTTTTTTTAAAAATTTAATGTACATCTAATTTAATAATGTTATTATTAAATTTAATGTACATCAAATTTAATAATGTTATTATTAATTTCTCCAAGTTTTTTTTAGTTTTTATTATTGTGACAGCTGTTTCGGCGTTCAAGACCATTTTCAAACAGCGGCAGTTGAAAATGGCCTTAAACGCCGTATTATGTTTGTGAGGATTTCTCTTCGTGTGTAGCTTCTAGGCTCGATTGAAATCCACGGTTCCCTCCGACCTAGTGCATCCATTAGCCCCTAAATGCCAGCCAATTTTGCCATAATGGAAAGGTCGGGTCTGCTCGACTGTTCGACTGTTCCGCCTCATTGTCTCCGACAGATGTCACATTGATCAACGTTATATATCCAAAAGCTATGGACCTTATTATTTCCACGACGATATTCCATTATTTACGTAAGCTTTCTGAACGCACTCTTCCCATGTTATCTGTTTGAAGCGGCCTGAAAATTGGGAATCCACATGTATTATATTATTTTGTATTATATTTTTCCTCGTTATTTTTCTCCAGCTTTCCGTCATTAATCTTTACAATGGAATGGTCACGCCAGATAAAAGCTCATCCCACTGTTATTAGGCACTCTGGATTAAAACAAGTCATGATGGATCGTTTTAGATAGGTACTTGATAGGTACTTGTATATTATATTTTTTTAAATCGCTCCTCTGAATCTAGATTGATGGATTCACAGTTCAGTTTATTGTCCTCCACCCGTGGTATCCACGCTCGAATGTTTGTTTCGCTCGTTTCGTTTTCGATCCAAAATGGTTTGCCTTCTGAAATTACCCGCCCGTCTACCTGTCAAAAGTTCAGCTTTCGGATAGGTGATGCCCTGGATTTATGGATGCTTCTGTACGTCAGGTGCCAGGCATTCCTCCCTCGGTTCTGGGCTGAGCTATTGGAGGACGAGCTTCTGTAACATGAATGATAAGCTTTGTATACATATCGTTCGAAACAATCTGAAAATGATGCAAATTTCGGATTCAAATTGACAATTTTTATCCTGCGAACTTTATTAGATGATGCAGTAATGCAAGGACTTGTTGTTCTACACTATGGATACCTGTTAAATAAACCAGCAATAAGTTATGTCTCTTTTAATAAACCAAACAAACTGTTTAAACACAAGATGTATCATCTGTCTTTCAACCATATCGCAGAGAAACATCTGTTGACTTAGCATGTTGCTATTTTATATATTTCTACAAGGAATACAATCTCAATCGTGCGAGGCGTGAGGTCTTAAAAGGTGACTCGTTGCTATATAATAATGTTCAATAATGAGTGAAATTATAATTTCTGCAGTCGCAATAATATAATATCGATGCCTTCAGACCATTCGTAAGTCTTCCTAGAAGATATCGCCTCCGCAATTCTGATTTCTGAACATGCTACAGACATAATGTATGTGTTGGTACGTGGCGGTGCTGTCCTAGACGTGGGGTGTGGGGTGCGGCCAGCACCCAGCACTCTCATCGCCCCCAGTTTAGGATTTCATCACCATCAGTGTAAGAATCATTAGCAGATGAATACGTAATTATTGTAATTACTAACAATATCTAAATACGTCGCATACTAGCTGTTACTGGAGTCAGTTTGGCCTAACCTCCTCCCACCACGATGCATAACACCTCGATTCTACCGCAAAATGTTCAGATTATAAAAGCGTGGCATTTCTAGTTCTTGTATCGGTTTCCTTATAAAATCTTTATCTCTTATGATTATCAAACAGACGTAAAAGCGGTTGTTGCGGTTTATAATTTTATAGAAAATACAAATACATGCTTGTAATTATTTTTTATGCTACCAATAAGAAACCACTCGAGAAATAAATAAAAAAACACACCTGCAGTTAAATCATGCTTGTTATTGCGTCATTGTCTCTAGTCAAATAACACGAATTCAATCACTTGCCAGGAAATCGAAGTATCAAAGCACTCATTTATGTGAATACATTTTTATGATGACTCTTGGATTGCTGCGACTGCAATAATTTCGTACCGTGTAATGTATCGTTGATATGTTTTCATTATTCTTGCTTTAACTTTCTCTCTAATTATTTCACATTTTATAATGCTTTGTAGAAGATGACCATTTCGCCACACAATGATACCAATGCCACATATCTCGATTAACTGTCCAGTCCCCGCTAATACAAATATGAACGCACACACGTGTGCCTGCCGAGTTGTCATTTGAATTCAAAATCTACTTTTTCAGTATCCGTTTTAAAATATGTTTTTTACATTGGTTATTAGTTACATAACATACAACTAGTTGTACAATGTACATTTTATTTTAGTACATAAAACAGGCAATATGCCCAGAACTTGCATTCATGAATGTTTACATAGCAATAATAATTAATAAGTACAATAAACAATAACAAACATTATCTCGCAAAAATGATAATAATAATGAAAGGTCGAAAACATATTGTAAAGTGTAAATATAAACTAACTCCGTATTGTCACCTGTGCTGATGGTACACTATTTGGTGCTTAATAAAGGGCGTCATCACATTATCAGTTTGATATTAATGGTGAAGCTTTTTTATTTTAAATCGATTAATTGTGTCATTAAAAATGTCTATTTCATTATTAGAACAGTAATGTAATTTCTTAATATCCGCGGTAAAGGAGAGAAATATCCCGTATTTGTATGATAGGTTTTAATATTTAAAAAAAAAGTATTTTGTCCTCCCGATTGATTTTCTTGTTGGTGTATTAATGTTGATTCGTGATAAAATGTTTGGTGTATCAATTGATGCATGCATAATTTTGTACAAAGGGAATACATCAGAAAGTGTTCGTCTGAATGACAGAGATTGTGGTTTATATTGCGAAATTCGATTATTATTCGTTCCAAATTGATCAGATAAACCTTCACGATATGCAATCACACGGGTTAATTTTCTTTGTATGGATTCGATTCTGTAATTATTAATCTCGTAATTGGGAGACCAAATAGTGGATGCGTATTCCAATGATGAATGTAGTGAAAGTTTCCCGAAATTGGTTTTTTGTTGTAAAATCTTTTCCAAAGGTCAATGCTTTCTGACTAAAACCAAGGTCACTTGTGACTTGTGTTTTTCGTATTTTGGCCGTTCCTTTTTGCAGCCATGTCTCAAAGTTCAATATTCTCCAGATTCGGCGCATGCAAATATAAATTTTTCCGGCTGACAATTTTTGTTAATGACAAAATTATGACTGCATTAATTTCTGATTAGTTGAATCATATTTAACGGCATGTTATTTTTTAATCATTGAAGATGATATCGGTAAGACTGGTTCCCGGATAGACCGAGAGGTCCTGGGTTCGTGTCCCAGATAAGCGACCGTAACCGTGGACATATTTCCGTTCCCCTCCAACTCTCCCTCTCCTCAGCAAGGAGAGGCAAGAAGAGGGAAAAAGGAGCATTAAAGGGAAATAAGGGACTAGAATAGACAATAAGACCTATTAAGAGGATATGAGAGACTAGGACATTAGAGTTAAAGAACATATTAGAGCATTAAAAAATAACAGTGAATCGGAATTTGCGGATCATTTAATAGAAAATGATCATACTTTTGATATAGATACAGGATTAAAAATACTTCATACGGGATACAAAACAACACAAATTAATAATTTAGAAATACTAGAAATTAGAAAAAGCGATAATTTAAAAATTGATATAATCAACAAACAAAAAAACTTTTTTGGTAACCCTATATTAAATATTTTCCCACTTAACAGGCCTTCCTACTCTAATGACCATTCCAACAACTTGACAATTTCTTAATTATACCTTTGTCACCTTCCTTTAACGATTGTAATTTCCTAGTTATTTGTCTTTCCCCTACCACCCCTCCCCACTTAAATCTTTGTAATTTCCAAATTATTGTAATTTCCTGATTGTAATTCCCTAATTACTTGTCTTTCCCCTACCACCCCTCCCCACTTAAATCTTTGTAATTTCCAAATTATTGTAATTTCCTGATTGAAATTCCCTAATTACTTGTCTTTCCCCTACCACCCCTCCCAACTTAAATCTAACTGTTCTATATTTTAATTGTTAACTTCAGTATACATTGATACCTGAAGATGTGAGCATCGCTCACGAAACATGTAGTAATATTGTATATTAATAAAGTGATGTATACAAAGTTATTTTGTTTTAATTAAAAGACTAGGAGAGCCAAGAAGAAATAGAAAACAAAAAGAAGCGGGAAGCGAGAAACGAAAACCAACGCTCTAACAATTCCTTTATCCTATCCTAAATTACAAAATTGACTTACTTGGTTGCCATGTATATCAGTTGATTAAACTCCAACCTCCTTCCTATCAACAGAGCACGTGTTCCAAGTCCTAACAAAACAGTGCCCCCCTGTGTACCGGTCGCACCGGGACATAAGTGCTCCTGGCTGGGGTGGTACATTCGTATCATATATTTCAAAGCCTGAAGATGATTCAGTCGAATCGAAACTAGTCGACTAAACAAAAATAAAAGCGGATTCAACCAAAGTGTATTTTCGTTTAATTCATCACGCTAATTCATAATTTGTTTATTTACTCAGAAATGCACCTGCAAATGATTTCTAAACGTAACTTAATAGAATATAGAAAATATCCTCAATTTTTTTTCCGATTACCTGATAATAGTAATCTGACACCTTAATTAGTTCGATTGAATCGTCCTTGCTGATAAGCCGAATAGGGGCACCCTAACTGATTTAATAGAGATAGGAAAGCCTTTTGTATAAATTTAGTGGATTATCGTGTTTTAGTGCAATTGAATACTCTTTATCAGTCTAATCCGAACAGGAAGCTCATTCGCTATCAATCCGTTTCCGCACGTCCCCCTCATTAAATATTACAGATACTGATTAGTGCATTCTCTTGCTTGGAACGTTATAATTGATGCATCTTCGGTTATTGTAGAAATTGAATTCCCTCCTCTTCCACAATTGACCGACTTTTCTAGTGCCTTAAACTGCATCGAGCTCCGAAGCCCCTCTGGGTGCACTATGCAGTGTGCAGCTTTAGTGCATCGTTCTTGCTTCATTTTTCATAATTGCATTTGCGCTGGGCGTGCGATTTTAGATCGGTTTACTATTATTTGTTAACCACATGTAGGGCTCGGCGGTGGCAGGTAGCTGTAGTCATTGCAAGTTACATGCGTTATCAACTTAAGCTTATTTTATGTAATCTAGTGAACCAGATTCTAATAATAAAATATTTTTACAAATCCGAAAACACTAAACAAATGGTGACCGCGTTGCTTGAAATGGCTTTTAGCCGTGTTTGGTGACCAGATCTGAATAGCCAGGTATTCCCCACCTTCCTCCTCCCCTTCTCCTTCACCCCCAATACCTTCAGCTTCACAACATTCCCAAAATTGGGAATGCCAGTCTCACTGGCTCCAGACGGTTGGGAGCAGTTGGGACTCTTGTGTGGTATTCATATAAAATAAAAAATCACCTGCATAAGTACCTATTTGATGAATGAAAAACAAATTCAATGTTTTTCATGCCGATTCGTCACAGGAGCTAGAGATACGCCATTCATAGTGTTGATTAAGAAAGTAGGGACTGCAATTAAGGTAGGAACCAACCACATTATCATTTCAGAAGCTAACAACCATTCCATTACCAAAACAAAAACAAAAAAATGTGTTTCTCTTCAAATTCTATATCTAATTTACATTTATATAGCAAAACTAAAACATACAAAGAAAACTAATTAATACTCATCAATACTTGTACCACATACACGTGAACATGTCAGCACAGGTCCTCCTAGTCAGGTGGTCACGATACATAACACTCCATTCGCAGTATCACCTCTTCAAAACCTACCTTACACTCCCCATTATAAAACACCATTCGACGCATCTTTGTTATACTTAAAAAAAAAATTATGTAAAATGGTACGGTATAATACATAGATATAAATAAATAAATAAATTATTAAAATGAATTCATAATTTCATCCGATTCGCACCCTTCAGCCCGAGAAAAGGGAAAACCCTTATGAAGAATGGTTCATGAAGTTAATGTAACAAGAACAAGAATGCAATCACACTTTTATGGTCTTAATTCAATTCTGAATCCTTGTACTATCGTCATTCTGCGAAGTACATAGTTGAGGAATTATAAACATTGTCTATTACACACATTAGAGAATAAATGTTAACTACCTGTAAGTATACGTTCGGTGCCGAGATAACCGTAAGATTGCATAGCCGGGAACTGTTCACTTGATTACCATCCACACATGATCACGTAACCAGCAATTTACCGGGGAGAATTTCACTTTTTATAACAACATCGATCATCTCATGAAAAACACCACCTACCATCGTCCATCACAAGCAATCAACCATTATAATATTATTATTGCGGCGTGTAAACATGTTTATGATTTTCTGCTCTAGACAATGTGTGCAAATAATGCCTGAAGTTTTTAAGTATATATTTCTAATGTTTTTTATTTCTTTTTGTTTCAGGTGAGTACCCACACAGTTCGGGGCTGTTCAAATATTATTGTAAAACGTACCTACAACCGTAAGTAAGTTTGGTTTTATGATCAGTAATATACCTACGTTATTAAATACAAACAATTATTTCAACGTCTCTCCACCAAACGAATGGTAGGCAGATGTAGTTAATTTTCATTTTTACTTTCTAACTTTGGTTGAATAAGTTTCTCTTCATTTTTCACTGGTGTCCGGAGGCATGCATTCCATGTAGGCGACAAATAAGCACCGCCTACCCTACCTTAACAATAATAAGAAGAAGAGTTAATTTCTATAGTGCAATTTTGTGAAGGTTCACCTCAAGTACGCTTTACACTAACTAACCTAACCTAATATAATCGTAAAATAACAGATGTACTACATAGTATATCTGTTATTATAGTATACATATATCTTCAAATTAAAACTACGACATAAAATACTCATAAGCAGCAGACTGACTTACATGCACAATTTAGAATAAACTAGGGGTATAAATAATTAAATGTAAAGTACAATTATCAAAAGAGCAAGAAAATGTACACAAAATAACCTAACCTAATATAATTATAAAATAAAATATATATTACATGCATGTAAATTAAAACCACAATTTTAAATATTCGCAAGTAGCAGACTGACTCACTTATATGAATATTATAATTATTATACTATAACAATTCAGAAGGTAGGTGTGTAAATAATTAAATATAAAGTAGGTATAAAAACCAACAGAGCCAGAGAATATTATGACCTACTCGTATATATGGTTTTTCACTGGATACTAAGGGCATTGAAGGGCCACTAAATAAGCTATGGAGGATCAAAAGAACAAAATATCCTGAAATTCTATTTCTACGTACATGAAGTTATATTTTATATTGGATAAGATTTTTTTGAACAATTTCGCTTTTAAGATCCGTTTGAACACTCACAATTATTGTAGAATTATTGCAAGTAATCAATCAACACTTCGACCTCCCTACTATAACGTGTAAATCGCTGGATCTAACTGCGCAAAATGACGCACATATACATTTTTGTGTACAATACAGATTTTTTTTTAATATGACATCTGTGCATAATGCGCATTCAAGGGAAGTTTCGTTTGTGTTATTGTCGAAAAAGGTCGCCGCTGGTGCCTATGAGCTGATAACGAATCAGGAAAGCGTTTCTTGTAGATATATTTTATTTTAATTATTTTCTGTAACGGGTCATGGTTTGATGTAAATCCCTGTCTCTCCAATTGTCGAGTCGTCACTCAGCTAACGTAACGAAATGTCCAAAGTTTCACTTATCTGTCGAACTATCGGTAAACAATTACCAAGCCATCCGCGCCACGATCTGGTTTAGGAACTTTAGGTTGACAATATCGTGTCACCTATCAAATATTGAGAATAGAGTCTAGCTGTATATTGACTTGTTATGTTGAAACATGAACATGGTATTCACGTCCTTGGAAATGTTCATGTGTGGACACCATTTGCACCTTTGATAGCAGATATTATAAAGGGAAACTAATGCTCCAAAAAAAAATTGGGAGTTTTTTTTTTAACATTTTTCCGGTCTTTTCTAGAAATTCAATTATCTTTTACATTGATTTATGATCGTGATAAAGGTAACGTAAATTTCTCAATTCTCCGTCTTATTTTTTTTTAAAGAAACCTTTTACGGTGAAAATGGAAACCTCATTTATTACACCTGTTGATGCCGAGTACTGATTTTATTTGATTTTCCTGCATTACTTCGCAGTAGGAGAGAGAGAGATACCTATCTAATTTTGCATATCTAACGTTGTTTAACTCTCAACATACTTTTACTTGTAGTTTTTTACGCATATCATCTACCAAGTGTTTTTGCCATATCATTGTTAATTCAGTATTGATTAAGAACAGATAATTCAAATTAGAGTAGCTCTTTTACAAGGCATTTTGAGAAAAAAACAGCATTTAAAATACAGTCATGCTAAAGCCAAAGAAAGCTGTCTGTGAAAAATCTGTGAAAGAGTCATCACTCTTCGAGGCTTCGGTATAAGAGCTGAAGAAAGTCGTTAAACCCACTCGCTCTAGTCTTTATTGTAAGTGTAGCGTGTACGTTGTAGATTGTACTGTGTACTGTGTGTGCTGTGTGGGTATATTCCGCAGACATTCATCTCGGGTTCAAGTCCTGACGTGTTCACATTGCCATGATCAGTCTTTGTCTCTCAACAATAGAAACGTTCTCATAAACGTTCACATTAGCGAATTTACTGTACCGATCTATACGCCGCTTTTAATAAACTATCGAGGGAGACTCGAGCACGCTTACTTGCACTCCCGGCAGACCATAAAATGAGCAAACATTCTATTACTATGTAGATTGTATCGGTGACTGCTGATTGCATTTCCAGTAGCTGTGCATTTCTATTCTTATTTCGAGATCTTCAAAGTCACGAATCTCATGATTTTTAATTTGTGGGAAATAAATACCCTGGAATTATTCTCGATTCTTTTATTTCGATTTATATAATTAAATAATAAATTATTTATTTATCGAACGCTCGTATGGCTTACATGTCGTACAATAACAGGATAGAATGACGGTAGGTACATTAGTTAGTTAAACATTACGAACGCTCGTATGGCTTACATGTCGTACAACAACAGGATAGAATGACGGTAGGTACATTCGTTAGTTAAACATTACGAACGCTCGTATGGCTTACATGTCGTACAATAACAGGATAGAATGACGGTAGGTACATTAGTTAGTTAAACATTACGAACGCTCGTATGGCTTACATGTCGTACAATAACAGGATAGAATGATGGTAGGTACATTAGTTAGTTAAACATTACGAACGCTCGTATGGCTTACATGTCGTACAATAACAGGATAGAATGACGGTAGGTACATTCGTTAGTTAAACATTACGAACGCTCGTATGGCTTACATGTCGTACAATAACAGGATAGAATGACGGTAGGTACATTAGTTAGTTAAACATTACGAACGCTCGTATGGCTTACATGTCGTACAACAACAGGATAGAATGACGGTAGGTACATTCGTTAGTTAAACATTACGAACGCTCGTATGGCTTACATGTCGTACAATAACAGGATAGAATGACGGTAGGTACATTCGTTAGTTAAACATTACGAACGCTCGTATGGCTTACATGTCGTACAATAACAGGATAGAATGACGGTAGGTACATTCGTTAGTTAAACATTACGAACGCTCGTATGGCTTACATGTCGTACAATAGCAGGATAGAATGACGGTAGGTACGGTAGGTACTTTCGTTAGTTAAACATTACGAACGCTCGTATGGCTTACATGTCGTACAATAACAGGATAGAATGACGGTAGGTACATTAGTTAGTTAAACATTACGAACGCTCGTATGGCTTACATGTCGTACAACAACAGGATAGAATGACGGTAGGTACATTAGTTAGTTAAACATTACGAACGCTCGTATGGCTTACATGTCGTACAATAACAGGATAGAATGACGGTAGGTACATTCGTTAGTTAAACATTACGAACGCTCGTATGGCTTACATGTCGTACAATAACAGGATAGAATGACGGTAGGTACATTAGTTAGTTAAACATTACGAACGCTCGTATGGCTTACATGTCGTACAATAACAGGATAGAATGACGGTAGGTACATTCGTTAGTTAAACATTACGAACGCTCGTATGGCTTACATGTCGTACAATAACAGGATAGAATGACGGTAGGTACATTCGTTAGTTAAACATTACGAACGCTCGTATGGCTTACATGTCGTACAATAACAGGATAGAATGGCGGTAGGTACATTCGTTAGTTAAACATTACGAACGCTCGTATGGCTTACATGTCGTACAATAACAGGATAGAATGACGGTAGGTACATTAGTTAGTTAAACATTACGAACGCTCGTATGGCTTACATGTCGTACAATAACAGGATAGAATGACGGTAGGTACATTCGTTAGTTAAACATTACGAACGCTCGTATGGCTTACATGTCGTACAATAACAGGATAGAATGACGGTAGGTACATTAGTTAGTTAAACATTACGAACGCTCGTATGGCTTACATGTCGTACAATAACAGGATAGAATGACGGTAGGTACATTCGTTAGTTAAACATTACTAACGCTCGTATGGCTTACATGTCGTACAATAACAGGATAGAATGACGGTAGGTACATTAGTTAGTTAAACATTACAAAAATAAGAGTAGAGACTTATTTTTAAAGAAATACATATTTTATTTTATACAAAAGATTTGTATTCACTTTGTGGCGTCATTATTAATTAATTTATTAAAAAATATACTTTGTTTACGTCATTCGACGGCCTCCATGGTCGAGGGGTAAGGCTCTCGACTACGAATCCGAAGGTCGCGGGTTCAAATCCCGGCGTGCGCAAGTAATTTTTATTTTAATTAATTTGTGTTCTTTCACAATTAATTCATTTAAAAATAATATATAGTATATTTGCGCACGTTCCAGAGTGGAAGATACTTTCAGTATCGCACTGGTGAAAGACCACCATTCAGAATTGAAACGTTGCTTGAAATGGCTTTTAGCCGTGTTTGGTGACCAGATCTGAATAGCCAGGTATTTACCCTTTTCCCCACCTTTCTCTCCCCCTTCTCCTTCCCCTCCCCAATACCTTCAGCCTCACAGCATTCCCCAATTGGGAATGCCATAGTCTCACTGGCTCCAGACGGTTGGGAGCAGTTTGGGACTCTTGTGCGGTATTCATATAATTTTTTTTTTTTATAAATATACATAAATATCTACATGTTTCGACAGCAATGCTGTCATTATCAGGAATATTTGAATACTAAATAATAATTTAAAGTATAGACAAATGATAAAAATTAGAACATAGTAATTTAAGAATAGAAAAATTATAAACATAAACAAAAATTGATTAAGGTAGGTAAGTAATTAATCAAAAATGCTAATAAAAATAATTATACAAACATTGAATAACAAATTTATATTAGAAATTAATAAAGAAATTATTATTATTATGAAAATAAATTCAAGAGATAGCTATTTAAAAAAAAATAATTATTTATTAAATTTAATATGGCAGTTCGGTGAAAACGGCGCTACTGGTGGGTGAGTTATATGAATATTTCGTCCTGCTTTTCACAGTGGAAAAGATAGTTGAATCTTTACTTTACATTTGAGGGCAGTCAGTAATTTGGTTCTCCGGGTAGAAGTATAGTTGTTAGATTGTAGCAGATATGATTTACAACTTATATTGAACGTATCTAAGAAACCTCCTTTGTACCTTTTCCAAATGGCGTATGTTTCAAGTACAAATAGGAGCCCATACAGGAGATGCATCCTCTAGCTGATTATTATTGTTTCAATATCATGTAAACTCCTTGTGTTACGTATTACAAAATCTTTAATTTTGCATTGTCTTATTTGAAATTGTTTCGCAGTGACGCTCAAAGGTTCCCTGTGGAAAATAACTCTAAGGCCTTTGATGAATGATACTAATACAACCCATCTTAGAGCACATCTGACAAGATGCCAAGCAGATTATTTTGAATAATTACTTCATAACCTATTTCTTTACTTTTACAGTTGGTTTTTACGTATACGCTAGGCCTAATCTACAGCAAATTAAATTAAATACGGTCTATAACGTTTTTTGTGTAATTCGAGACTAGTGGTCGGCGGATGAGGCAATTTCAATCTTATCAGTGCAAGGAGTTCACGGCCAATTCCGAATTTCAGGATTGTTTAATCGTAGGTTCTAATTTTCTGCCTGAATCGTTTAGCCCCATATTAGTTTTCCGAGATAATGTTACCGCTTGCTTATTTGTTTGTTTTTGTAGCTTTATTTAGATGTAAGCAAATTTTCATACATCTAGTAATAAAAACATATAAGATACATAATAAAATAAATAGAGTCATAAAATTATAACGGAAAGAATACAGTTAATAAAAAAAAAGAAATACAGTTACCCCAGTTCAAAAAAAAAAAATAGGGTTTAAGAAATACAGTTAGTACAAATAGAAATACAAGTCATAAATTTTTCTTTATGTATATAGCACATGTTTTACGGAAAGTGCCAAGACTTGAGGCTTCCTTTATGGAATTTGGTAGGTTATTATAAAGTTTTTGCCCTTTATAAAACACGCTGTTCTGTGTACACGTAAGTTTTGTTTTGGGAAGCTTGAAGTCTCGGCAACTCCTCGTAGGATAATTGTGAATATTTTCATGATACATAATATTAGTTTGCAGATATTTAGGGAGCATGTTATTTTAAAGCTTGTACATCATTGTTAATGTATTATATATTATATGTTGTTTAGTTGTCATCATATTTAAGTTTTGTAACATAGTTTTTACTCTAGTAAAGATATTACATTTCAGAATCATCCTCATTCCTCTATTTTGTATAACCTGTAGTTTATTATTTTGGGCCTCGTTACATAAGAATAGAACACTAGAACAATAATTTAAATGAGGAGTTACAATAGAATTGTATACAAGGTGCGTTGTCTTGAGATCCAAGTTATTCCTA
>JAHDVE020009426.1:0-38213 GCA_022606495.2 Halesus radiatus
TAATTCCTGCTTTATATTGTGTATTTAAAGTATATTCTTTTTACATAATTAGGCTACAAAAAAGGTGTGTTTGTATATAGTCGGTAAATAAACGATTTCCATAGGGATGTGCACCAATCCATTGTTACGCGGATGACAGTACAGTCCATGATAGCTTTTTGTTTGACAAGCCCCCAAAGGGCACACACACTCCAATGGCTCGGACGGCTTTGAAGCAGAGAATTGACGGTTTCCTCGAGAGGGTCTCCTCTTGGGGTAAGACTAACCTCGTCGAATTTATTGTTTTAAAGACCCATTCATGTCTGATTACGTTTAAAAAGGATCGAAATGACGATCTAGTCTCCTATAGTGGAAGCAGTCTTCCCAACAAGCCCTCCATTGATATGCTTGGTGGAATCTTAAGTGACCAGCTCAGGTATGGGGGCTCTATTGAAGCCAGAGTAATGTTAGCCTCTCAGGAGCTGGGCGTATTGTACAGAGCCCGCAGATACTTTAATAGTACACAACTGTTGACCCTGTACAAATCGCAAGCGCGCCCCACTGTAGAATTTGGCAGCCACCTTTGGTCGGGAGTCCACAATATCTAAAAAAACCCTTGACTCTGTGCAGAAACGAGTGGTCCGTTTGACAAATTCGCCTATCTTAACAAACGGACTGCAATATTTGGAGCACAGACGTCAGGTGGGAATGCTGTCCTTCTTTTACCGGTATTTTAATGGAAGATGCTCTGAAGAACTAGCGTCATTAAACCCTTCGGCACCAGTGCACAGTCGGGATACACGCCAAACGCGTGCCCAACATTTGCACACAGTCAACATTTGTCCGAGAACTGGTCGCTTTTACGACTCGTTCTTGTGTTCAACAGCTCGGCTGTGGAATGTTCTCCCGGCCTCTGTGTTTCCTCCATCCTACAATATGGGTCTCTTCAAGAAACAAGTTCATTCCTTCCTATCCTCTAAAAGACCCTCCACACAGCATCCTTAAGATGATATAGGCCTTGAGGGAAATTATTTCCCTCGGGGTCTCCTGTGTGGGGGTTTCCGTAAAAAAAAATCTATGAATGGTTTTTCAAGAATGAAACGACTCTTTTGAAAATGAAAATCTTTCCCACTCCTCGACTCAAAGAAATCAGAAACTAAATAAGATCCATCTATTTCCTCTAATCGGTCCGTACCCCCCATGTTCAGTTAAATAATGCCTTCGGAAGGCGAAACTACTGTCACGCGTAATAGTAACTACTATAAAAACTTTTTTTTACAATAAACCGTTTTATTTAAGTAAATAATAATCTCTATATATAAAAATTAATTTTTGTCTGTGTGTCCTCGATTTTCTCCAAAATTACCACACCGGTTACACCGAAAATAGCACAGTTTGTTCTTATTAGTGCCGGGAAGGTTTAAAGAGTAGTTTGAATGAAATCCAATAGAGACCCAATTTGTAAAACTGTTGCTATAACGTTTTAAAACTAGTATGAAACAAAATGAACCCGTCATGTTGTATTTAGGTTAGCCCATAGATATACCGCTTTGGTTAGCCACAGATTACGTATTCAATAGTAGAAAGTTTATATGGGTAGAATATTTTCAAAGTTAACAACACATGTAGGTAACTATTTAAGAAGTATATTATTTATATTTATTTTAAAAAAAAATTGTGAGGGAAGAAATAAATTTTTCTAATTGTTTCTTTGTTTAGAGATACCAATAGTCCTCACAGGGCACTATATTCGCTCTCAAATCAATTATAGCACCCAAACGACAAGCAAGAATTCACAACTTAAAAAAAAAAATAATCCCTCCAAGACCGGGTACACATTAGATAGCTAGTACTAAATAAAACAAACACAGTTATAAATCACTATTTTATTGCATTTTTACGCCAACCGGCTTCGCTTAGATCAAGGCAAATATAATAACTAAACTAAACGAAACCAAACTAAGCGAAACCGGTTGGTGTAAAAATACAAGAAATTAGTGGTTTACATCAAAGTGCTTGTTTTATTTAATATGATATCAAATCACAAAGTGCTTGTTTTATTTAATATGATATCAAATCACAAAGTGCTTGTTTAATTCAATATGATATCAAATCACAAAGTGCTTGTTTTATTTAATATGATATCAAATCACAAAGTGCTTGTTTAATTCAATATGATATCAAATCACAAAGTGCTTGTTTTATTTAATATGATATCAAATCACAGAGTGCTTGTTTAATTTAATATCATATCAAATCACAAAGTAATTGCTTCTTACTAAAATATGAATAATAATAATAGTAATAACGCTTTAACTTAAAACGGAGTTATACAAATTAAACTTAAACACAATAAATACTTCTAAATTAAATTATCAAAGTAAATCGTATCGTATCTTATCGTAATATCAAAAAAATATTTGTAAGGGAATCCCACTGAGAACAATATCCTTAAGGCAAGTAATTTGGAAGATTAATATGAAGTTTTGGTTATGGAATCCGATGCCTGAGTCTTATCAGCACATTTCAAGTGTCTGCTCCGTTTACATAAGTAAATAGCAGCCACACGAGCTGAAGTATATCTTATATTTAGACCTAATTTCCAAATAGGAGAAGCGGCTTAAATATTCAAAACGCGGCGTATTCCTAAAAAATAAACCTAATCTCATTACTTTTTTACACGTGAAGGTGCTCAATGACCTACTTAACTCCGGGGGTATTTATTTCCTAATGTTCATTGGACATTTTTTGGCTTTCGTGAAGCCTAAATCGCCTTACGTAAAACCAACAAACTTCCAGCAGCGTACATGATACATCACATAGAATAAGGCAGTGGGCTGTAGGCCCCAGGCACAGCGGTGAGGATCATATGTCACGACAATATGAAGCAGATTCCACCCACTTCCAGTAGTTTACCTTACATAACTCCTACCGTAGATAGTGAACCAGATTAGTTACGTGGATATTTGAGGCGCTGAGAACCTGACAGATTTAAGCGCCATTTCACTTGAATTTTATTTTTGTATCAAGTTTTATAGACAACTGTAATATCTTCATGTCGCGCAGACTCAACAGTCAATATTGCAGCAATTTGTTCAGAAAACATCATGTTAATTGTATGTCATAGACGGAATCTGTAATAAAGTATGTGCCGTAGGAACTCAACGGCCAATTAGTATGAACCAACAGTTGGTTAAATCGCGCTTTTTTGTGTCCTATTATTTAAAGGTTTTTGTTAACAAAACATTAGTTAAACTACTCGACAATCACTTGTAGGTAGGATCATGGACCTCTGCAATATTCAGGAAGAAACCCTACAACCGACATCAATAAGTTTAGTTTCCTTATTTTTCTCAAATATGAGGATAGTTATTGTTGTTTTAATTTATAGTTTCTTCATTCTAATTAAACTTTAGCGTTTGAAAAAGTAATTACTTAATTAAGTTAAACTAATTTTGTATTGTCTTTAACTGAAAACGAAATTAATAATTGTAATAAAACGTTATTTTTTAGCATTTTAAACCATAATGGGAACAGAAGTGAAATTTTTGAAAAAATGTCAATATTTTAGATATTATTGAAATTTTAACATCAGTAAAAATGTTAGTTTCAGTGCGCATTATGTTGTTACCTAAATAAATCAATAACCCAGAAAAGTTTATTTTTTAGATGCTATGAAATTACATTTTTTTGTCGCTTTTTTTTTTTGGCATCAGCGAAATCAAAATGGATTAACAAAATTTGCGTTTTTATCATAACTGCTCAAAAGGCGTATAAGCCTCTCTGGTTCTCAGCGCCTCATTTAGAAACGTCCTTGCTATGGGTAATATTGGATGGACAATATGCGTAACATGTTGTAACGATCATCTAATAATTTCATGTTTGAAGTATTAATTTCCAAAGTTAAACATAATTTTCCAATGCATTCTTGGGAGGGATCAGATAATCAATAACATTTTCTTTGTTATACCAAATCTACAGAACTGCGAAACCATTGTACTCTTGTATAAATAAACATTTTCAAGTAACATTTAATACCGCCTTTTCCGATACAGGTATACTTATCTTTAACACCAAAAATAGGGTAGTTTGTTCATTTTGGCACAAATATTAACGATAACATCGGAGTGAAGGCATGGTACAAACAAGGGCGATGAACTACATAACAAGCTTAGCATTTAAGTAATAATATTGCATTTTTTCATAGAGACACACTGTTAATTGAATAATACTTGAATACAACGGCTTGCCCGTGTGCCTGTTTTCTTGCAAATTGATATTGATTTTTTTTTACAGTGACTTTTTAGGGAATAGGAAGGAGTGAACTTGGGTCTTGAAGAGACCCATCTTGTAGGAAACACAGAGGTCACCAGATCATTCCACAACCGAGCTGTTGAACACACCGTTCTCATGTGACAAGTGTCAACCGTGTGTAAATTTCTGTTTGGTGGTGGCGCATCATCGTAGAATGTTTTAGTACAAAAATTAAGTAAGTATGAAAAACACCTTCAACGCGAAACAGAACCGCATGAAAAAAAAAACATAAATAAATCTCTTATAAACAAACCTTCCGATATCAGCCTCTCTCTGATCTCCCAGGCGAAAATGGTGGGATTCTCCCGCTTGTACTGCTCGATCTTGGATACCACGGCGGGGGTGGCCACCTTGGGCTTGCTGCCGCCTATCAAGCCGGGCGGGCGGAGGGTGCCTGCAAAGTAGTAACGCTTAATTCAATTTATCGTTTAACAATGCAACAATACTAATATTGCAACTAAAATAGAAAAAGCGATTTTAGTACGAAGGTATTTTATTTATTTATTTACTCTTTTATACGCCCATGGGGCTTTTACATTATACAAAGTGACTAAATTTATCAAACAAGTGTTAGGGCGGGTTATTTCACAGAATTTGAAGGATTCATCAATATTTCAAAGTTAATATTTAGTTTCAATGAAAGTTTTATTCAAGTTCTGTTATTATTCAAGCACTATGATACAACTGGTCAATAATATTATAATAACATAACTTGAATTTCAACTTTGAAATTTGGATGAATCCTTCAAATTCCGTGAAACAATCCGCCCTTAGTAATAAAAACTGGTCGCAAATAAATATTTTAATGTAATCAAATATTAGTACAAGTGTTAGTACTAACACAGTGATTGCGTACAATAATAATTAGTTAGAATGGTTTAAAAATTAAATTTAAAAAAAAAATAGTCTAAAGTTTTCATACACAATATTTTCACATGAAATAAATATTTAGGTGAGGTTTAAAATTGTCATGCTAAAATTTTCAATGTCATTTATATATTCATCAATCAATTAAAAATTACTTTGTGATCACCGCTTTATCAATATTCACATATCAACATGTTTCGAAAGCGAAGCTTTCCTCATCAGGAATACACAGAATACCAAAAAATAATAATGTCAAATATAAACAAGTGAAAAACATAAACAAAATTAAAAAAAGGTTAAAGTAGGTAATGTTAATAATTTGTCTATATTTGCCATTATTATTTTTTAGTATTCTGAATGTCCCTGATGATAAAAGCATCGCTATCGAAATATATTGATATATACATAGTAATAATGTGGTGATTACAAAGTAATTTTTAATTCATTTATATTTTCTTTTTAAAAATTACAAGTCTTCCCCATGTAAAAGTAACTGTAATCGTCACAAATGAATTTACATGTCGATATGTGTATATTAAAAAGTGTTGAATACAAAACAATTTTAAAAATCATTTATTAATAATGACGCCACAAAGTGAATACCAATTTTTTTTTTTTTTTTAAATAAACTTATCTCTTATCCTTCTTGAATGAGTGTGTTTAGTAAGAATATGTAGTTTATTTCTTCTTAAGGAATATTTAATTTTAAATTAACGAAAAGTTAAAATTTTCGATGAATCCTTTCGACAGCTTTAATGTAAATTTTATAGTGATGGTGAAATCCAGTTCAGTGATAAGTGCTTTTTAATAAAGTAATGAATAGGTACAGAATACACAGTATGTATATACATGTATGGTGGTGTCATTACAATAATTTTTCTGACGCAGGATATTTATTCTTCCCGGTTAGGCAAAAATGCACTATTTATAAGGTAGTTTTGTTTATTTATTAAACTGTGTCACGGATGCAACTTTATTGCTATCATATAGCTAGGAGGTACTTATTAAAAGAAAGGTTGTTGTTTTTAGTGAGACGTTCACTTTAAAAAATAAAATTAAATCGATTGCGGTGAGCGATTTTAAGGCCGCACCTTAGTTTATTCTGACAGTTATGGGCAAAGTATTGATTGCGTTACGGTGGGAGCAGTTTACACATTCTCAAATATGCTATGTAAATTCTTATTATTTTATTTTCTTAATTAGTATTGCTATTTCTATATTGTTCAGGTAGTTGTCTATATTATCGCCTATGCAACATAACCTCTTTATGTCACTTGTTAAATTACTGTGGACCGAACTGATCGAATTAATAACTTTGTAATAATCAAACCGATCAAACGTCCTTCTCACTTGCAAAACAACAAAGAGTAGTAAAAAAATACAAGTAAATTCAATTAGATTATTGTTATAAGGCGCGGTCCTTCTATATATGCTGTGGATGTTCCGCATCCTCTGTGTTTTAGGGTCAAAAAGCATTATTTTGATATATTTTTTCCTTATAGAAACAGCCCTACTGCAATTCGACACCTTTTCGCCCTGAGAGATTTAACACACACACAACGGCACGACACACAGTGTCGATGCCATTTATAATCTGTTCTATTCCGTACCCCTAAGTACGGAAGTCAAACATTTTGGCGCATGCGCATTATGTCCTGCCTTCGAATGCCTTAGAACACTGGATACGGTTTTTAGGAGAGCATCCGACGTGTAAAAACGACTTCAATGCTTATGGGCATAATGCACAGAATAGCATACATATTTTGAACCGGGTGAATTGTTTTTAGAATGATTAGACATTTGTTTGCGTGACATATTTTTGATAGTTTGGTTTGAATAACTAATGCCAAGATATCGAAACATTCGATATCCTTCGATTACCTATTTAATTCATTATTTAATTTTTTTTTAAACAATACAGAAAATAAAATTTATACTTCACCGACGTGTTCTAAAACTGTAAACGATAATAGTGAATTGCATGGTTGTATAATAAGGAACTCCAGTCCATTTTTTAAAATTAATATTAACATCCTAACTTAATTTTTGTTTTTTTTTTTCAAATTTTTGTTTTAAAGTTCGTTTTCGTGATTAAAATGATTGCTAAAGATTCAATTTTTTAAAGCCCACCAACAGGCACGAAATGGGAGATGAAATTGAGTGTGACGTTACACAAGCAATCGTATTGGCGGTTCAATAGGCGGTAATTGATATTGTATGGATTCCATACAAAACTTCGAGAACTTTATAGTATTTATCAAATTTATCTGATTTTTATTAAAGGAAACATTGTAAGATATCAGCGTCTAGTTACTATTGTAGGTGCATTGTACCAAAGTGCAAAATACATTCATATCCGCAACTGATTAACAATTTATCAGCGTTCAAAGAAAGTCCATAGCTCACATTTAATCCGACTTTTTTAAGACCTAAACTGGTGACATAAACTAACATTTTGGTAATAGAAATGCGTATTATGATATTAAACGATGTTTTGGTATTCATATCTATCGAATAGTGATTTGGTACGTGATAATAATAATAATAATATTTTGATGATTTTTATAGCGCCATTTTGGCAAAAATCACATAAAGGACGCTGTACAATTTTTTTTTACACAATGCTTTTTTTTCATTATTGAAATTTACTACAATTTAATTCATTGTAATATTATATTTCTCTTTTAAGCAATGCTTGTGAAGAGAAGCGGATTGACCATATTGCGTTCAGATGGTTATGTATTTACACAGTAATGTTTCCTAAAGTGTCACAAAGAGATGCATAAAATAATAATAATAAAAATAAAATGGTTTACATGATTATACTACAGAGTTGGTTGTTTACTTAATAGAAAAAATGGAGTACGTAGCGACAAATCTTGTTTTAGAAGTTAAAATCATAATATAATATACGTAATGTACAATGTAACGTAGGATATTTAACATATAGCGTTCCAAAGTGAAAGATGCTTGAAATGGCTTTAGCCGTGTTTAGTGCTTAGATCTGAATAGCCCGGTACTTCTCCACCTTTTTCTTCACCATCGCCTTCCCCTCCCTATACCTTTTACTCTTACAACATACCCCAATAAGGGATGGTTTCGGATAGCTGGGACTGTTGTACGGTATTCGTATAAAAAAATAGGAGTTGCAGGAGAATTCATAATTTGAAAGTAAATGGCGGAAGAATTAATCAATCAATGCAAAAATGATATGAAAAAAACCTTATGAACACCCTCGATTAATAACATAATACCGATAGACTAATATATCAATATTAGGTAATATCACAAAAGAACAGATGTTATACAAAACTATTCCGCCCTCGATCTTTCTTAGCGCATGGATAGAATTTTTTGGATGCGATTTTAACCTTTAATGCTTTGAATTATATATGAAAGGCAAATCAGAATCGCTGCGTTAATAAGCCTCTAGCAGTTTTCTGCGCTGCGGACTTGACAAACAGTCCGTGACAGTAGTAATAGACAGTAATGAGAGAATTATTCTTATTTTTACAGGCTTGAAACATTGAGGTACCTGTAATGGCTTGAAAGAAAAATAAATATATTATGTATTGTAAGAAATAATAGGTTTGAGGTATCATTAGAAATCTTCCGCTTCTAGAATAACTGAAGAAATAATCACCAAAGAAACTGCTGCGAATGACATTGTTGTATTGTGGAAGTGGAATAGATTATTACTTAGACAAATTCGTTAAAATTTCTATGAATATATTGAATTGAAAAAAGATTTTCTTGATACTGGAAAACTGACTCACGTTTCGAACATGACATTAAGAAATAGATAAGAAGGAGCGTCAAATCGAGCTCAAGTTTAATCGTCGTGGATTTTTTTGTTATACGAAACTTAAGAAATTTTATATCTGTAATATTACGGAGCGTAAATGATTTATATAGCTAAATGGACTCACTCTTTTCTTTTAGTAATTGCTTCTTGTTCATGGGCTAGTTTATAGATTTGCATATTAAATTTGATAGTAGCTATATACTGATTGTGAAACATCCCCTCTATAAGAAGTCGCCGACTGTCACGGATTGTTATCTACTTTCTTTTACGTCAAGTAAATAGGAAGATCTTTCAAAAATTGAACATTTATATGAAAACTAACTTAATGTAAGCATCATTTGTACAAATATTAATCACAATGAGCAGCATGATAATAAAATTTCTAGCTTTATATAATTTCTTTAATAATATGTATATATTGTTTTTACTAAATTTTGCCTCTCTGCGATAAATATGTCTATCAGAAACTAGAACTATGTACGATGTCCAATAACGACTAATTATAGTACAGGTAACTAACGGATTTAGGTATAGATAATTTTTTTATGAGAATCTAAAAAAAAATCTAAAGAGCATGCCTTTAAACCCTGAGGGTGTTCGCATAATGCAGGGTGTCTGGGGTACGGTACAGTAACTTCTGGAGATGATTGTATACGATAGGGCAAGTAAAAAAGATACATAACTTTTTTTGAAATTCCATTTATTTAAGGTAGTTTTCAGATTAAAATGTTTAATTGTTTTCTTGGAAAAAAACCTTCTTATTATTTTTGTATAGGAAATACATCACTTTGTTTATAATCACGAAATTAATATAATTTTTACTATGTCCGATCGGTTATCCTTAACACAAGCATTATCGGGGTTCAAAATTAAATTAATCAAAAATTAAATATCGTGTATTTATACATACAAATAAGAATTTTGCCTTAGGTTTTGGTAGAAATCTAAATTATTTAATCTGTTGCCATGACCTTTTTTATTGCTATCAAAATATCAAGCAATGGAATTTCGAAAGTAGTTAAATGTCGTTTGTACTTTTACTGTAATGTAGAATCCTCTCCCGAACGTGCTGCACTTGTATGTATATGTAAATAGTTACTTCCCATCACAGTCTGAGAACCTCTGCCGAAAAAAAAACAACACAAACCAATGTTTTTCTCCAAGTGATAATTACAATGCGGGCGATTATATTAATATTCATTTTGGAAATAAACAAAACGGTCGTCGTTTTGTAATAACAACGAAATAAATCGGACAAGTTCCCGCCCAGACGACTGAGCACAACCAGGAGCGGTGTTGGACCGGTGACGCTACCAGAGGAGGGGCGGAAGCGGGGGCGGGGGCGATCTGTAATACGGGCTGCCAAATTAATACTCTCCGTGCAATGCTTATACATTAGACAAAGCAATAGATTGAAAACTATTAATTATAATGATATTGTAAGGCTGTTGAGCAATGCTTGTAATTAAATCTTATCAATTACCTCAGGCTCACGAAGGCAAATATTTTTTCATAACAAAAAGCACAGTTCATCTTGACATACTTAACTTTGCAGTCCATAAAGTCCCAGATTATACATTTTGTGGATTATATTCAAATAGATCAGCAAACGCTGATTCAGAATACAAAATTAGTTATATGCACAGAATTCCTAGATCGTTACTTTTGCTATTTTTATTTATTTATTACTAGTTGATGTGTACCCATCCGTGCTCGGGATTTTTTTTTAAAATAAAGTTATGCAGAAAATTTTTGCTTTTCGGTTGGGTGCCATAATTGATTTGAAAGCGAAGGTAATGCCTTGTGACGACTATTACGATCTCGAAACAATTTGAAAATTTTATTTCATTCCAAACATTTTTCAAAAAAATATTAAAGTTTTTAAGTAGGTACCTGCATGCATTTTCCATTTTGAAAATATTCTACCCAAACAAGCCTTCTTTTGAATATGTATATGTGGCTAACCAGAATGGTATATCTACGGACTAACCTCAATACAACATGGCAGGTTAAATGTTTTTCATACAAATTTTAAAACACTATATCAACTGTTAATTTTTCATTCTCTCTACTCTCCAAACCTTCCTGGCATTAAAAGGAACAAACTGTGCTATTTTCAGCGAAACTGGTCTAATAATTTTCGAGAAAATCGAGGACAGAGAGACTAAGAAATCAGCTAAGGTATAAATATTAAAAAAAAACACAATCCTCTTCAATAGGAAATCCTGTGCTGAGGCGAACTAGGTTTTGGATAAGGGAGTTTTCAACAACTTCTGTATTTCAACTTCAAGGTTTGGGTAAATTAATAAAAAATCATCAAAACACCCCGTCATATTGATACCATTGCATTAAAAAAATCTGACATGAGAATTTGTATCAGAAATTTTATTTGTCTATTTTGTTTTGAATTTTAAATGTTTTTTTTTTACTTTTGAATCAATTAAAAGTCAATTTGGATGACTTTAAGCTCTATAATTGTTTATTCAAAAGATTCGTAATTACTTTGTAGAGTCATAATAAATAAATTAATAACAATTACTTTGTTTAAACCACTCGTCTTAATATATAAATATCTACGGAAGCAAAGCATCGCTCATGTTATTATTAACTATCACTAATTTATTTTTTATTCAATTTTCTTGATTGTATTTATTTTGATAACAACAAAATATTAAATTTAAATTTCTAATAATTTTTTTTTTAATATTTTACATTTATTTCTATATTTTTTATTTATTTACTTAGCTACTTTCATCAATAATTTTTTTGTTTGTTTATGTTTGTAATATTTTCAGTAATAGTCATTATTTTTAGTATATTGTTTATTCCGATGAGTGGACCATTGCTTCTGAAGCATGTAGATATTTATATTTTTAAAATAGTTGTAAAAAAAAAATCTTATTAATTTATATAAATAATGATAAAAAACAACTATTCATGAAAGAAACAAAATTATTCATTGGCAAACCAATTGTCAATACCGATATTATGAAAATTTCAATGCTCAATACTATTATTAATCTTTGAGTAAAAGTTTGTAAAAGGGTACATAATATCATTACTTGTATTTTAATATAAATAGAATATAAACTTATGTACGGTAAAGATCATCCTTGCTTTGGCATTTGATATTCTAACCTCACACCGACTAGTCATAGACTTGCAGCGTTTTGGCGGGAATCGAAAAATTTTAAATTTGAAAATAATTTTAAGTATGAAAACTAACTTTAGATAAAAAAAAATACTGGTGTTTTTGTTAGAATGTCATTATTAATAAAAAAAAATTAAAAAATTACTGGAATTCTTTATTACTAGATAGTATAAATAGTCTTACTTTTAGAAAGACTTTATTTGTTGACTGAATAAGAATTGATCTCTGCCACGACCGGGCGTGACAAACAGCCTACCCTCTAATTAGGCACTATAATTCTTTAAAACACGATCTGTACAAGATTTATGGAGAGGATTTCTGCCCTAGAGCTGGAAATTATGAGTTGTTTGGTACACGCCCTTACCGACAGGGTTCGCGGACGGAAGCTGCCGAAGGCTTCCGAACATCACTTCGGGTTGTTGATTTATCGCTTATACTCGCCGCGCGACACACCCCTAACCTAAAACCTCGCGGCAAAGGGACTGCTGGGGCTGGAGTCGTTACAACCTTCATTAACACTATTTACGAATTTAGAAATACTTCTTTAGTAGTTAATCAATTTCATTCCCCAGTCTGAGGACTGGGAGTCGACATCTTGTAGTTATATTGGCACCATTTTTCAAATCGCTACGGATCACGCATCTTGGGTTTATCTGTTCGGTGCTAAACATTCATATCGTACTAGCTTAGGTTCAATAATATAATTAGATACAAACATCAACTGGAAAGAACAAGTACCAAAAATAGTAGCGACAATCAGTAGCTTCTCTTTTGTACTTGAGACACTTGAATATCGATTCAGTAATCTCTGCATATTATGGATATATTAAAAAAATCTATTCAATGACTACGTACGGAAGAGTGTTTCAGAGAAATTCAGTAAACGCCAAAGATCTTTTTATTATCCAAATGAAATGCTTAAGACAAATCATGGTAATTTGGATTCATGTAGACCCCTCTATAAAACATTTTATTTGGAAGTTTTATTTACGTACTTTTGCTACTTTTAATTTATTAACTTCCCTACCGGTTTCGACACAACTTTGTCATTCACTAGCGTTCTTAAAACGTTCTCAAGTTTTAAGAACGCTAGTGAATGGACACAGTTGTGTCGAAACCGGTAGCGAAATTAATAAATTAAAAGTAGCAAAATTACGTAGTAAGTAAAACTTCCAAACAAAATGTCTAGAAATTGCTACATAGTGAATCCCCAAAAAATACAAAAAAAAAACTGTGAACCCTCTTTAAAAAACTGAAACTACTTCTGAAAATCGCTTATATAATAATGGAATTACGCCTATTAGTACGGTCGTCTCCAGGCAGGTTTCCACTAACACACTCAACTCATGAACACACGACATGATTTACAGAAAACCTACTAATACCACAAGCCAACAAAACAATTTTTCAAAAAGGACCTTACTACATGGCAATTAAAGTATATAACAACCTTCCACGTACTATCAAACACACACACGATATACTTCTATTTATATATACGTCTATAAAAGCATACCTTCTGAACAAATGATGTCACTACGCCTCAAAAGAATACTTCGAACATATTAATGAACGTACTTAGATTGAACTTCCGTCTATTTTAAATATTAATATGTATTATTTTATATATTTATCGTATTGTAAAATGTTTATATACAGTGACAGGAAACATGTCTCCCTCTTCCTGTGTCAACTGTGGTTAGAGGTGCAAAAATGTGGAGATAATATTCTCTACCCAGTGACCGCGCTGCCGATTGCTAGTGTAGGGCTTTTATTTGATTTATTTCAAAGAATTGTAAACTGTGTTTTATGTGCAAGCGGCACTTGCTGATAGCAATCTTATATTTAAGCCCACTCACTAAGGTAATGGAGGGTATAAGATGGAATTTGGACAGAGATGGAGGGGGTCGGTCCTGGGGGTCCGGCGGCCGAGGTCGGAGATATAGGGATTTGAGTTCGATTCTAATTTGAAACAAAATATTTTGGCTAAATCTATTATATGTTCTCGGAGTGGGAGAATTTTCGAGCTCGTCCTAATTATGCTATCCCCGACGAACCAGCGACTTTTGGTGAAAATGTATTATTTTACATATATACTCGTATACGTGTTTTATTGGTTAACTGTAAGAAATATGACGTACCTTGCGTACCATATAATACGATTTGTACAATAAAGATTTTTTGTATTTTAAACTGAATAGTATTTAAGACAAACGTTCTCACTTTTCACGTTTGCACTGGCAGATGTTTGTGCTGTGCGTGCTAGCTCATGCCGGAGGGTACCTACATTTATTAGTAATTACAACCTTTGCAATATTACGCCATTCCCCGAAGTACATTTTCTTAAAGGGTGCAGGACATATCATTAAAACGTCATCCAATTTACAGCAAACAATACAAAATTATTTTCATGTTCAAATAACTTGTAAGGGTTACACAAAGTGCCGCGGGCATGCGGGTGATAATGGATCCCAGATATTATTTGTGGGCCCTGAAATTAATCGTTATCACTGCCCCCATCTCGCGGCGAGGGATGAATAAATGAATGCCAGGCAGAGCCTTCACCGAAGATCGAACCGGAGCCTTGTGCGAGGCGTGGAGAGGACCCATCTATTAACAAGTTTGCGGGCGATGAAACGATAATAACAATATTTTCAGAAGCCAAACCGCATATCATTGAATTTGGAATCACTTTGAATTTCATCAGTGCAAATATAAATGTTCAGAAGAATTATGGAAATCAAGGTTGAGCATATACGCAAGAATTGAAAAAGGTGGGCTTGGGCGCGAAAATGAGTAATCGGAAAGTATGTTGCCTGTTGTATGCTGATGTTGCGGAGCTGATTGCTAACAGTATGGAAGATCTACAGTCCCTCATATCTCTGAAGAACGAAATATGTATAAAGAATGAGCTAAGTCTAATTGTCGTGGTGTTTGAAAGAAAGAGTACGATAACAGTGTGCAATATAGTTGTGAATGATGAATACTTGTGGCAGGTCCATGAGTTTGTATATTGAGGAATTATGTTTACGAGGGATTGAAAGACTGATAGGGATATTGAAAGATGGGTGAATGCAGGAAACTCCATTAACGGAGGACTGAACGCGCCTCAAAACATTGTCTAAAGAAGCGAAGCTAGCAGCCCACAATGGAGTGCTGATACCAACCCTGATGAATCGTAGTGAGGCATGGAATTGGCAGAGGAAGGATGAAAGTAAACTGAGTGCCGTAGAAATGAGATCTCTCAGGCGAATGTGTTGTAAAACCACGTATGATTTTATGAAAAATATTGATATTCCTAAAGGTTGCAAGGCGTAAGCATAATGAATATGATTAAGAAAGAGACGCTTAGATGGTTTGGGTATGTACAGCGAATGAAAGAAAAAAAGAGTGTTAGAAGAATATATGACGCAAATGTGAATGGAAGAAGTAGACATGGCACGATTGATTCGGCCCATGTCAGAAGTCGGAATAATAGAAGAGAATGTATAAGACGATGTATGAATGTGAATGAAGCAAGAAGTGTATGGGAAGATCGAGTTGTTTGGCGGTTCGTCCTCTCTGCTTTCCTCTCAGTTAGTTAGTTAGGTTGAGCATGAACGCGGTGTTAAAATCATTGGCGGATATTATAACAGTAATCTTAATTCCGTATAATCATCTTCGTAAGCGTGGATTTAACTAAAATAAGATAAAAGCCATCACTAATCGAACAAATCACATATATCGATTGAACAATGTACAAGTGAAACATCTTATTCCCATGATTCTCAGAATCAAATATTGTACATCAATGGTAGTATTCTTCATATTTCTGAATTTATTAATTTACTTATAAATTATAATTTCTTCAAAAGATTGGTATTTAATTTGTGACGTCAATATTAATATACGAATTAAAATTTACTTTGTTTTCACCACTTTATTAATATATACATATCAACATGTATCGAAAGCGATGCTTTCCTCTTAAGGAATGTACAGAATACATGTATCGACATATGTACTACTTTCTTCATTTTATGGCACTTTGTTACCTGAATAATCGGTACATATATCACGAAAAATATTTGTGAGGAAATAAAGATTTTTAATTAATTAATTTTAAAAAAATGCATTTTTTACACCACATTATAAATATACATAATCATCTACATGTTTCGACAGTAATGCTGTCATCATGAGTAATATACAAGTATTATATATACATTTTTAAATATCTTATAATGTTTTTTTTTTTCACCGGACCGGTTTCAATCTACGACATTCATTTTCAGACTGGTACATTTTCGCTTAACGTTATGGTTTTAATACATTTTTGTGGCAGGGGTAGATAGCAAATAATTTCATGTACATTTTAGTGATGGGTATAATATATGTATGTATCTCATGAGATTGCCTATTACCAAAATGCATAAATACCATTATTTTAATACTAAAATATAACTTCCAAAAATGTACCACACTGAAGGTGGACGTGACACGTTGAATTCGGTCCGGTCAAAAAATTAAGTCGAATAATGATTAAAAATCTTTTTATTACTCATTACGATGGAATTCCCTAAATTAAAGAAACACATAGGTTCATTTTATTAGGATTAAATTATTGGTTCTTCCTCATTGTAATATTTAATATTTGAAGAAGATAATATAACAACAAATATAAATGAAAATATCAAATAGACGAATACATAGAAAACAATAGGGTAACGGTAACAACTGGGATTCGAACCACGATCCTCGAGATTTGAAACCTAGTTATATTCCGCCATTTTGTATCAATCCCATACTTCCCTTTAAGATGTACTAACATTATGATAAATTATTTCCAATATTTCATCTCTGCCATCTTTTGGTGAGATGGCAAAGTTTTACTTTTTTTTTGCAAGCTGGATGGTTTCGTGGATATATCTATCCAATTTTAATTATGTGGGGCAACTTTTGGAAGTATTAAAGTATAAGAATGATTGTAACTAGGTCTCAATTGGTTGGTCCCGGTAAGACTAGAGGATCTGGGTTCGAATTCTGGGTTACCTTTTTATTTTCAATTATATATACAGTTATCGATAGAAATATCTATTTTCATCTGAATAAAAACTGCATTATATAATTTGTATGTCCAACAATGCACTAAATGAACCATTTTGTATTGTGTATTTCTTTAAATCCGTATATTCGTTCAAATATTAAGGAAATATTTTATCAACACAACGAATGCAGTGACAACTATAAGAATAATAAACAGATTATCGGTGTCACCTTCATTCATGCTCGTGGTGATAAAGTGACGCAAAGGGTTTTTGTTTTTCGCTCGCAAACTAGGATGCAGTCGATTTTCTTGTTTGAGCACTATTTTGATTGATAGCTAAATTACCGACCGCAATCATCTCACAATAATAATTACCCGGCTTTAACATTAAATTATCGCATGTCTTCATCCAATTACCCGCTCAGCTCAGACAGTACACAAGGACAGGCCTGGACTCATCTATATAAATGTATTTACAAAAGTTGTGTTGCGGAAAAAATAAGACGAAAAATAGTGAAAGGGCAAAAAATTAAATATCACTTTTATTTTGTGTTCTATTCTACGTAGTACACAAATAAAGTCTAACCGACGTTCCAGGGAAAATAATGTTTTCTCGTGAATGAAAACCGTCTTCAAGATCAAGGCTTGACTCAATTCTTCTGTTACGTAAATATAACATGTTTGTTACCTTCGCAGCTGAAGTGACAATGATATCTTGCACCAGCAATGAATGTCCACATTGTAAAGAGATGCATTTACCAACTATTGTTAGCTCAGTTGCAGCGAAGGAGAGCATTGTCCGAACTAAAATAGGATGATCGTACGCACTTGTTCAACAATATAATATTATCAATGTGCGCTTCATGGGAGCACGCATTATGTCCGATGTTTACCATATGAACGGTTTGTTTGAGTTCTCTGTCGTTAATTGCGAGGTAACTGCGCGTGTTGGCTGCAATGGTCGGTGTACGAGTACACATAATAATTCTGCGGGCATTTATCAGAGAAGGGCATTTTGTGTTTCAGTGTTCAATGGAGGAATCGTGCCTTGGGAAACGGTCATAATAAAACGGAAAATAGCGCATGCGCCTTTTCACCAAAACTGTATTCGTTTTAAAACTTGCGAAAACACGGGCAGTTACAACTCCAACCGCAATAAGGAACTCCTGTGAAAAATATAACGGCTTTAAAAATATTTATTCTTATCAGCGATTCCGAATATGTAGCTTTTATTATACATAAATTATATGTAGAATTTATAAATCATTATTAAAAAGTTAATAAAAAATCATCTCATCAAAACACCTTGTTATGTTGGTACCATTGCTTTTGAAACATTTGATGCTACGTGCGCATTCTGCTTTTGAATTAGTATGTACATTTTTATTTGTCGATTATGTTTTGAATTTTAAATACGTATTTTTTTAGTTTTGTAGAAATTCAAACTGAATTTGGGTGACTTTTTGTTGAATATAAAAAAACTATTATTAATTAAAGAAATTATAGTATTCAAGATCAAACCTATTATCAATACGTATATTATGATAATCTTAATGCTCAATACTATTATTATTTTTTGAGTTAAAGTTTCTAAAAGGGTAAATAATTTACTTACTTATATTTAGTTATGGTTTACTACGAATAGAATGTAAAATTAAGTACCGTAAACTCATCCATGTTTTGACATTTGAAATTCTAACCTCAAAACTGTTCAAAATCGACCGACCATAGATTTGGAGCGTTTTGGCGGTCTTTGAAAAATCGAAACTTTAAAAATTATCTTATCTACAATATGAAAAACTTTAGAAAAAAAAGAAGTATAATTGTATTTAAGATAGATCATTATTGATAAAATAATAATAATAAAAAACTGTAATTCTTTATTGTATTCCTGCTGATGTCTTTTGGTCGTTTTGTCAGGTTATTTTCATACTTTGCAACATCCTGAGGTTCGTATTCGATAAAAGCGAATACCTAATAAATTTGGGTACTTACTTCCAAAAGCAGACTTCCATGAAGACTAAAATAGATTCTTCCACGACAAAGCTAATTTAGAATTAAAAAGCATAGTCGGAATGAAGTCACCAAGCATTACCATACTTACGTGATTAGATCTGATCATTGACAAGAAATGAGAATTTTACGGTTCACTAATGAGATAGATAATGAAGGTGTATCATAAATTTATATTAATTATTCATAGTACCCCTTTTTTAAATGCGACAGATAATTTGATTTCAACAGTCTTATAAATTTATTTCTTGCATTTCAAACATTTATTCTGCTGGTACTTATACATTTTTATTATTGAACAGCTACAGTTACAGCTATAACTATCAGATTTAGCTTATTTATGAATGTTTTTATTTTATTTCTTTGCTTATAATTAAGTATTAAAGTAAATTTTTAATCAGTTTTAATCTAGCTGTCCAGCTTCGAAAAAATCCTTTACATTGGGTAGTTTAAAAATGTTAATACGAAAGTAATATTTATATATTGTATTGTAAAATTTTTGGGTACAGTGCCAGGGAACATTTCTCCCTCTTCCTCTGTCAACTGTGGTTAGAGGTGAATGAACGTGGAGATAATCTTCTCTACTCAGTGAGCGGTCTGCCTATTGCCACTGTAGGGCATTATGAAGTATTATTTTTGTTGTAACTTATTGATCTTCAATAGAAGAATCATAGAAATATTTATGATTGAGCTTCATGAAGTCCGTAAACAACACTAATTACGAAGCATTTAATCACCCCACTCTAGCATATTTAGCAGCATCCAATAATATAGGATATTGCAGTTTATTTACAAGCACAATTAAATTGTTAGATTAATAATTTGCTTCTAATCTGATCATAATCGAACTAAGAGCAAGTAGGTGGGAGGTAGGTAAGGTGAATAGAAGCGAAGGTAGCGGTTTAAAGAGCCCGTAATGAGGGTGTCATGCAGTTAAATGTTCCGGTAATCGCGGCCTGGTCAGCCTTTAGACTTGGCGACCACCGATTAGGCACTCAACAATAATTGCAGCAAGTTTCTCAAGACTGCGACAAGCAGCATTTTACTTAACTATAATTTGCACTCTATGCAAACGTTGGTAATATTTTCCACTTAATAGAAACAGATTAAAGTTCTTTTTACAAAAATTGTGTAAGTTTAGTTGTGAAACCATATCTATTGACATAAAAAAAAAACACCAGAAAATAATAGATGCTAGTGTAAACATTAGTTTAAAAATGTCATACGTGCATTATGCTTTGATGTGTGAAAAATACTGTGAATGAATCAAAAGTAATGTAAATTATTAAGTTATAATCCAGCTGCTCAAATAAAACCCCTGTCCGGTGACGGGGGTTACAGTAAGGGGTGATGCCGCACCATTTCCCGGAATAATACCCTAATTCAACCACTTTTTTGGCATAATATAACGAATGAAAAACAAAATTCAATAATAAGGCTTTATTGTACATATATTCTAAAATATGTACAAATTGTTGAAATACCTTTAATTTCATATTTGGGGCGTTAGATTTGACCAAAGGATGTCACCTTTCGCTGCCGAATGCCAAAAAGATTTCTCTTCCAATTGTTTGCCTGAGGCAAAAAACTACAAAAACACCTAGTTGTGCTTAAGATTAACTCGGAAAGTACGTACAAAAATAACGTTTTTTTTGTGAAAATGACATAAGTTTGAAAAAAAAAACATTTTTATTCACGAAAAATAATTCATAACAAAAAAGTTTAAAACGTTACATCCCTAGATAATTTAATTTAACGGCTATAATTGAATTGATTAATATTTCTACAAGTTTCGATAAATTTTCACGACTTTATTTTATGCCGTTTTTCGATTTAAAAAATCCTCTAGTATTCCATGCTTGCACCATACAATAAAATAATCATATAAGTTGCTGTTTTCCTCCTATTCTGGCTATCTGACTGATTTTAAGGATATCCGAGCCCCTTTTGCAGCGATCACCAGTATTATATTATACTATAATCTCGTTCACAAAATAAGCACATAAAACTTTTCTCCCGTTCTAAAACTTGTGTGTCTTACTTCCAAGGCACTATTTAGTAAAACTAAAAAAAAATCATTTCTCCGAGAATCCTGGGACGGATTATCCGTTTATTCCGTTGCATACCTAATTAACATAGGGAAACTAGCTGTTAGTACCTACCTAAAATAATTAATAGAAACTTTTCATGGTCCACGACATTGTAAATAATTATAAATATTTGTAGCTGTAAATGATAATTAATTTAATATAAAAATGTTTCAAATAAATACTTACTCTTCTGTGGCCAATAAATTTCTAACAAATATAATATCAATGACAAATTAAACAGTAACTCCAATATCATGCAATGTGCGGTGTTTTCTAAGATTTGTGCCTGTGCGTGCAAAATCATATTTCCTCAAGCGAAAACTTTGTAATATAATGTTTTAATCTGGAGTGACCTACTAGATAAGTATGTTTCTGTATCTGTTTGTACATAATAAGATAAACCCTAGCAAACAGTATTTTGTACAGCGCACTTGAGTGGTTTTTCATAAAAACGGCGCTATTCAAGTCATCCAATTATTATTATTAACCATGAGAATGCAATAAGTCTAGCAATTTATCGCAAAAAAAATATTGCCATGTCCCACAAAACGATGATTAAGAACAGCCCTTGAAATAAGGAATTTAAATCTCCGAACCTTAAAGGTTATTTGTCCTGCATATATTGGCGTAATTTATAATTCCAATATTCGTTCTTCTCAGTATTTCAATATAAGTATAAACTGACGCCAGAGTTCCAAGGCAGACAAATATTCAACTAGAAGTATACGAGTACGTATGTACTTGTTTGTATCCAAAGCTCAGCCAAGAGTGATTGGTATCGATGGTTCATCAAGATAAACCGAACCAAATAATGCCACTAAAGTTTTTTCTCTAAAACGTGCAGCACAGCATCTGTATTCTGTACCCAGACTGTTGTGAGCTTGTGAGAAGAATCATCGAGACCCCACAGTTCCTAGTTGGTTCCGAGAAATCGGCAAATTGATTTCTGTGTTCGACTCTCCCATCACGCCTCTGGTTGATAAAAATCCATCTATTTACAATAATTGGATATTGAAAACACAAGAAGTACCTATAAGTTAGGTTTGGTCTTCGCGTGTAACAGTTAGAGACACAATCGTGAGAAACACCATACCCTCGGAGCGTTACACGAACTTACTTACGTGCTACTATTAATTTTACTTCATTTTCTCAAGTTTATGGTTGATCCATTGATTTGGATGTACATTTTATAAACTTATCATTCGACGGTTAAAATTTATTAATCTTATTAATTTCAGGCAATTAAAAAAGATTATTTCACGTAAAATCGTATTGTCAGAACTCAAAAGCACAATAATTGATCAACTCAAGCAGCACAGAAGGTTGCCAATCCGCTCAAACTGACAGTTTTTTATTTACTTCTTAAGACTATAGAAAGAGTGTGTGATGAGGAACACCGTTTGAAATTAGACCAATTTGTGGTCAGCGTCATCTGTCAGGCTAACCTGGTAGCTGGTAGCCGTCACCACAGGTAATAGGGGATGACAGTTGCTTCGTGGACTTAGATCGTGGTGGACAAAGAACAATGGAACAGTCAAATCATTTCTGAACTAATTACTAACATTAGAGAGATAATTTTAGAAAAATGGTGATTCATTTGTTTATTCTGCAAAATATTGTGACTTTTATAGCATCATAAAACAATCACCTAATGAAATCTTACAACAACAAAATAATTTGCAAAGTTTCAGGTGCATTTTCGTTTATAAAGTTCAATAAGTTATTCCAATATTTTTTAAAAATTTATTCCAGACTGTTCCGTATATATATTTTTTTAAACCTTTTTGGTATAAAATCCGGAATACTATTTGGATTGCAAATAAATTTAGGTAGAATCTTGCAGTCAATATGAAAATATGATAAAAATAACGTTTTACTATCTTATTTTTTTATAACAAATAATAGTACACACCTGGTGACCATCTACAAATTGCAAGTGCGCCCCACTGTAGAATTTGGCAGCCACCTCTGGTCGGGAGACCCAAAATATCTGAAAAAACCCTTGACTCTGTGCAGAAACGGGCGGTCCGTTTGATAGATTCGCCTACCTTAACAAACGGACTTCAATCTTTGGAGCACAGACGTCAGGTGGGAATGCTGTCCTTGTTTTACCGATATTTTAATGGAAGATCCTCTGAGGAACTAGAGTCATCGATCCCTTCGGCATCGGTGGATAGTCGGGAAATATGCCGAACCCGTGCCCAACATTTGCACAATGTTGAAATTTGTCATATGAGAACGGGTCGCTTCTACGACTCGTTCTTGTGTTCAACAGCTCGGCTGCGGAATGATCTGCCGGCCTCTGTGTTTCCTCCATCCTACAACATCGGTCTCTTCAAGACCCAAATTCACTCCTTCCTATCCTCTAAAAGACCCTCCACACAGCATTCCTAAAGATGATATAGGCCTTGAGGGAAATCAATTCCCTCAATGTCTCCTGTGTAGTGTTTCCGTAAAAAAAATGGTATCCGCACTGGGATTTCCCGGGCTGAGGATTTCATTTTCAAAAGATGAAATTACATTATCATAAATTTATGTTTTTGTAAAGTAAGGTGTATTAAGTGCAGTTGAGTGGATTCGGTGGTAGTCTGTAGTTAGTGTTAATATATTTTCTATCTCAGATCTCCCTATGTAACGTATCCAGTGTTTTATTGATTTTTAAATTTAATATTGTTGTTGTGATTCTTAAAGGAAATGATACAAAAATATATGGGAATTAAAAGAAAACGATATTAACAGTTCTCAAATTGAAGTACGATATTGATAAAAAAAATTACGAAGAACAAAGATGTAGCATAAGCTCATTTGGTTAGAGCGCGAGTGCCGGATAGACCGAGAAGTCCTGGGTTCGAGCAACTAGTTACCTTTTGATCTGTGTCTTTTCTGTTTCATATTTCATTTGAAATTTGTTAATATTATTTTTAATGATATAAAAGATAAATTTTTGTTAGTCATACCCATAAGATACCAGACACTTGCTTCATCCACATTCATAAATACCTATTTTTTTCAAATCCGACTAGAAAAAATCGGCTTTCATATTTATTTGATAATTTTTTATGTCTTTCTGGAATACCCTCAATTTTGCGTCATTTATTCTCAAAAATTTCCTTTCAACCTTCGAGTGAAATCGTAAAGTTGATAAACAGTACTGTTTCTAAATTAATTGAAATTTATTTTGTGTTCACCACTTTATTAATATACAAATATCCACATGTTTACAAAGCGATGATTTCGTCATAAGGAATATATAGAATACTAAAAAATAATAATGTTCAGTATAGGCAAATGATAAACATAGAAGACAATAATGTAAGAATAGACAAATTATAAACATAAACTTATGAAAGTAATTAATCAGAAATTATCAAAAAACATTGAATAACAAATTTGTATTAAAAAATAAATATTTTTATTATTAATATTAATGTGAAAATAAATTCAAGGGAGCTATTTAAAAAAATGTGTATTTGATTATTAACTAAATTTAATTCACTATTAACGCTTTTTCTGTTATCTAAAATTTCAAATTAGTCTAATTGTAAACCGGTTGTCTTTGTATGTAAAAATTATAAACCTTTATTTATATCAAAAGAATAATAAGCATTATTTCTTGTTGAGAGAAACCCTCCATCGGCACCGTTATCTCTCTTAAATATAGCAAATATTTATATTATTCCGACATTGCCAATTTATTAAAAGCCCTACTCTCCCAACCGCTTTGTATGGGTGAGTTCTCTCCGAATAGCAACATATGATAAGTACCGGAGAAATGCAAATAGCGCCGTTGAACGTATTAATTAAGCTGGAAATGGATGCCGGATACAAAGCGAGTCGGTGGTGAAACAATGGGGGCTATCGTTTGATTCGCCGTATCAGGGATCGGATAATCGGGACTGCAGAGAAACAATGTATGGGATATTGGATACCGTTACGATTCGGAAATCGCTCATTTCAGCATTTCATCATACATCGGATTGGAGAGTGGACTTTTTTGGACCGTGAGAAGTAGTAGACTGGTCGAGTGGAGGGAAATGTCAGGAGAGGCGGCGTGGCTGGTTTGGTGTCAAAGAGTGGGAGATATGGGAATGCGAAACGTTTAATTATTTCATTCAATATTTTAGATTTTATCAGGGCGTAAGTACACGGGCAGTGGCGAGGATTCAATTTCAATTGTTCGTAACGCATAATTAAATATTTAATCGTTACATTCATTTATAATCTTATGTAGATCAAAGCGCTGCTTGCAACAAAATATGAATATTTCAAAAGTGATCTTGATTTTTAATTAGTATTTTGGGGATTTGTATAAAACAGGAAGCCACCGATAAAATCTTTTTATACTTTAACATAAATCTTCTGTAATCGTATTCACATACAATTAATAATTATTACTAAATGAATTAAAAATTATTTTGTATTCACCCGTTTATTAATACACATATAATTACAAAATATTAATTTCAAGTATAGACTAATGATAATTATAGAACATAATAATATAAGAATAGACAAATTATAAATATTATTATTATTATTCAATATATTACTGCTGAAGAAAGCATCGCTTTTGAAGCATGTAGATATTTGTATATTAATAAAGTGGTGAATACAAAATAATTTTAAATTTATTTATTAATAATGACCCCACAAAGTGAATACCAATCTTTGATGAAATTATAATAATTATTACGTTTGAATCGAGGAAGATTAAGAAAGGGATGCTTAGATGGTTTAGGCACGTAGAGCACGTAGAATGAACGAAGAAAAACGTGTAAGAAGAATATATGACGCGAATGTGAATGGATGAAGAAACCGGGGACGGTCGAGGAAGACATGGCACGATCAAGTGAATCAAATACTTGAGTCGAGCCATGTCAGAAGTCGGAATAACAGAAAAGAATATATGAGACTATACATGAATGTGAATGAAGCAAGAAGTGAATGCCAAGATCGATTGTTTGCCGGTCCGTCCTTTCTGCCTACCCCTGCGGAGAAACGGCGTGATGGTTAGTTATTTAGTTAGTTACGTTTTGATAATGCACTGACAATCAATTGGTACTGTGATGCTAACAATTTTGAAAAATAGGTCTATTTTATGATATACCGCCTTGTTTAACAGTGGAATATCAAAAAATGGGTAGTATTGCTGGACTGAGGGGGAGAGTGGGTATAGGGTGGTTATATTGTGACAATTATGTAAGCCCGGGAATATATATATATTATTACGCATGCGCAGTACACAAAAGATAAAGGCTTATCGATTTTTCTTACATGACAACACATTTAAGAATCATTACAAATCTGTGCCTCTGAGCGGATTGTATCTTTGATTGGTGTTAAAAGAAAAACACAGGAAGCGCACACAATGTTGATACGTTGGTCAATAATAATGCTTCTCAAATATCAGATGAAAGATGCTGCAAGATTGCTCTTACTAAACGTAAATCAATCCTCCCAAACCGTTTTTAGCAGATAACGAAATAAACGTCTCAATCATTATATGATCGCCGCGAATTGCAGGGCCGGAGTAAGGGGCCCATAAAATATTCTGTACTAAATTTCCCGACGATAAACGGTAGTTATTTTTGTAAAAAAGTAAACAGATATTATATTTTCATAAGAAGCGGTAACTTGGTGATGTGACATTATAATTTAAAAAATAAAACAATAACTTTGTTTACATCGCTTTTATTTGTTATGTACTTTTGCCGACCGGTTTTCGCTACTATCGTAGCTTTTTCAGGGCAGTATACTACTAAACTATGAACTAAGTTACACATGTGTTATAGATTGATAAAAACGAGTGAGTGAAAGACCAAGGATGGGAGATCAGCAATTGTTCTTTTACCCGGATATTAACATTACGCGATGTTTTGCCTATCATTGCATTGAAGTGAATTAATGCCCGAGTGGCCTAAACTGTCTCCTTTATCTTTCTTCTTTATGGGTATACTAATAACTAATAGTATACTCATAAATAATCAAATAAATTTAAATAAGAGTAAAATTATTCCCAATAAACAAACTATACGCCCGTCCCGGTCAGGTACCTGCTGATTCTCGCACTCGCCTGTTTTTATCAATCTATATCACATGTGTATCTTAGTTTATAGTTTAGTAGTATACTGCCCTGAAGAAGCCACGGTAGTAGCGAAACCCGGTCGGCAAAAATATATAACAAATAAAAGTGATGTAAACAGATATTACTTATTCCACATAAGAAATAAAGTAAACCACCATAAATTCTTATACACGACTAGTTATTTAACTATGTGATGCTAGAATCAAAGCAAAGCCCCATCGTAAACAATTATGTAGAAAGAAAATATTCGCGTGAAACAAAATACCTGCTTTTTAATTTATTTCTTTCTAAAACTACGTTTGTTGTATTCGTTGTATATTGTTAGATTTAAAATACATTTTATTAATTCATTGGACTTTAGGTTATCTATACACATATTATTAATTTGTTTTATTTGGTATTTCTTCCTTTTTCAATTTCACTTTCTATTTCTATTTTATCGTTTACTATTTTTTTTTATTTAGCGGAAATTTCACTGGTTAATTTAACAAATTTAAAAAAAAAATATATAAAAAATAATACAATAAAAGCCACGTTTTTTGTTAATATTTTCCAATGTATTTTAGACCGCCAAAAACCTTCCTAATAAAAGTGAAACCTTTGTTTATAGTGACATGACAGTGTTCAACATGACATTGATACATAAAAATATATATTTAGTACTTTTAGATGTTGACTTAGGTAATTTAATAAATAAGATAGCGTTCCTTTATGTAGGTACCTTAGATCCGCAAAAGTTTCGATAAACCTTTATAAGAAAGAATAACGTTGAAACAGAATCCTGAAAGAGAGCGAATTATTTTGCAAAGTTTGAACCCATTGTTCTTTTTGTCGAAGATTGAAAAGGTTCACTGAATGCAGCTCTGCCGGTACACTCCTACGGGGTGATCTTTTCGACATTTCCAGCAGAACAATGGGGCAGTTAATTCACCTGGGAGATGGACAGACGGAAGGAATGGAAATAATTTAATGGAAGTTAACGGCGCGGAAACACGTGTTTGCCATAATACGGACCGCGGAATAATTAGTATCTACCCGCACTTACTTCCCGTAATATCCGCCAAAGCCCCCGGATCGGCAACTCTGTACGAATTTCCTAAAATATTTACATCAAAAATAGTTGAAAGACAAAGCTAAAGCTTGAGTAATTTACTTCTTTAAGTTATATTGCGGCAAGTCCATTAAATCAGTACCCGCTGTCATTGATTTTAACATTTTCAGTCATATTGTTTTTCTTCTGGAATTTGAAGACATCAATAATCAAGTGATTTGCAAAACTTTCAAATAACTTCAATTTGAATAATAGAAAATGTTGTATGTTACGTATGGAAGCCATGTTCCCATTTCCATAAAGCTTCCATTACAAAATCAGTTGCAAATATTCAAGTCCATAAAATGATTCGATCTGACTTAAGATAATGTAAATAAATCGATAGTGTTCAAATATTAAAATATTCAAAAAAAGTCTCTCACGGGAAAGAAACAACATCCATAACCAGAAGGCAAACGATACGACTTAGACAGTGTTTATTCAAATTAATCTGATCATATGTAATCGAATTAAATCATAGCCCGTAGCGTTCCGTACAAGCAGCCAGCGATCACCCGTCGCACCACGGGCACTACTGCTATCCTGGTAGCTGGTAGCTGCTAGCTGGTAGCACAGAACTCATTGGGCCTTATTATAAATTGGGAAAAATCACGCTGTAATTATGATCAGAGAAAAAATGTACGGCTATAATTATAGTGCCATAATTCCATTTTCCTATCTAATAAACCATCTGTTTCTGAGAATAATAATATCTGTCCGAAATAACGAAATTCGGGGCATAAATCACCCGTGATCGGGCTCGTGAGACTTATCTCGCGGCGGAATATGGGAACGCCGAACAGACATAGCCAAGGTGGTAATTAATATTATTTTCAAGTAGCCGAATGTTCGATAAGTATCTTGAGAGTCGTCGCCTCGTTTGCTATGGAGAATTATAAATTCAAATGTCCTAAGGACACTCGATACTTACTGGGGGAGGAGCCCGAGCCGCGGCCGAGATAGGACTTGACCATATTTCAACTATTCTTTAATAAGGAACTCCACTGAAAAATATAATTACTTTAAAAATATATATTAACATAGATCAGCAAACCTCGATTCTGAATATATATATATAACTTTAATTATGAATAATTTTACCCAGAATTTATAAATCGTTATTTAAAAGTGAATATAAAATTAGCTCATCAAAACACCGGGTTATGTTGGTACCACTGCATTTGGAAAATGTGACGTCACGTGAGCATTCTGTTTTTTGGATTAGTACGTACATTTTTATTTTTCGATTTTGTTTTGTATACTAAATTCCTTTTTTTTTAGTTTGGCGAACTTAAAACTTAATTTGGATGAATTTCAGCTCTATAATTATACTTCAATTTAAAAAAAAACTGTTATTCATAAAAGAAATTAGATTACTCATGATCAAACCAATTATTAATGTTAATGCTTTTAATACTACACTGGTATTTGAGTTTGACCGTCATTAAAGATAAAAAAAAAACAACTAAAAATTGGACTGTTCTTTATTCTAACTTTTATTGGATTTGTACCTCATGAGGCTTTTTTTTCAGTAGGCTGTGCGTACTTTCCGTTTAATTTCTGCCGCAGCTTTTTATTGAAAATGTAACACGGAAACCTCAGACTATTGAAATCATATGTACCTACACACAACATGAATATGAGTAGTATATTAATCGCTTCTTCAATAGCTGCAAATTCACTCTGTGGAAATATTTTTAATTAGATAGTACGAAATATAAAAAAAAATCATTTTTGAATTATTAAATTTGCATTAAATTTAATTAATAGTCAAATATTTTTTTACAAACAGCTATCTCTTGAATTTGATTTCATATTGATATTAATAATAAAAATAATTTCTTTTAACGTTTTATAATATTTTTTTATTAACTACTTATCTGCTTTAATTAATTTATGTTTATAATTTGTCTATTCTTACATTACTGTGTTACATTATTATCATTTGTCTATAATTGAAATTATTATTTTTCAGTATTCTGTATATTCCTGATGAAGAAAGCATCGCTTTCGTAACATGTAGATATGTGTATATTAATGAAATGGTGAATACAATTTTTTATTTCATTTATTAATAATTACTCTGTTTAAAAACACTTTATATAATATGTAAGTATCTATAAGTTTCAGGAGCAAAGCTCCACTCTTCACGATAAACAATTTACCTTTTAACAATAATGACAAGTATACTTTTAGTACTAAATATGACTCCACAATTACGTCATTTGAAGAAAATATTTTTTTTTGTTTCAACCATTATTTAATAAATAATTACTTACATGTCATATATTTTGTACAGATTGTATCCTGACGAGGGAATCATTGGTTTTGAAACATATAAATATATCTGTTTCAATAAAATATTTGTTTTATTATTTACTTATTATTATTTTATTATTTACTTAATATTATTATTTTATTATTTACTTATTATTATCATTATTATTTAACAGAAGAAAAATAAATAAATAATTATTTAATGTATTAATCTTTTGGGTTTTCGTAAAATTTACGCTTTTTCGGAGATTTTTTTCTTTATAAAATTATCGTCCTGCTATTGACAGCTCCATTGGAAGGTCCGTAGATCTTTTCTATTATATGTTACGTTTCTGAAAAATATGAAGAGGTCACAATGGATCTATCAGCGGCAAACCTAAAGTAGTAAAGAACTAATCAAGAACTCAAAGACCTTACCCAATAGCTTGGTGACCGCCCCCTGCTGTGTGAGCATGTGTTGCGCCAGGTCATAGTGGCGGAGGCCCAGCCGGGAGAGCTCCAACAGGCGGTGGTGAGAGATGAGGTTGGCAGCCAGGGGGGGCAGGCCTCCCAGGGGGCCCCCGCCTGAGTACATTCCCGGCGCTCCACCCCCTGACGAAGACACTGAGACTGAAATCATATTCAATACGTCAATATAAGTTGTAGATATACCTACATGCAAAATAAATAGATAATTAGGGGTTGGATTAAATTAGTAAGTGTCAAATATAGAGGGAGATGAAATACCCGAAGAGAAACTCTAATGAAATAATAATAATAATAATAATTTGATAATTTGTATAGCGCTGTTTTTGTGAAAAATCACTTCAAGGGCGCTGTACGAATATTACTTACAATTCTTTATCTAATTATGTACAAACAGATTTAGTACCTACATAATACCAGAATAAATACCTACATAGTTACCTTCATAACAAGTAGTACTGCGGCGCTTTGGCCTTATTACTATTACCATCTCATGATTTTATTTACTTGACTGAATTCATGTTACATTATTTGTGCTCTTTGGGAATAGATCTTAACTGGATTAAAAACCCTAACCAAGGAAAGAAAATAGACAAACATTAGGTCAAAAAAAAATTACTAAAGTAACTTTTCTTTCTTACTGAATAAAATGTATTTAATATGCTATTAACTATTTGTTGCATCCTCTTCGGGATATATCCATGAGTTTCATCGTCGGCTCATAAAGCTGAATGATAAAAAAATAAATTTTCAATTATTAAAATAAGCTTTATGGTGGACTTTAAACTAATTTAAAAACGACCAATTTATGTTGGAACACAAATTTTCCGTATATAATTTAAAATATTGACCCAAAAAAACATATTTTTAAAATGTTTTGTTTTATCTTTTTATTTACGTAATCATATTTACATAGCAAACACGATAATTTAAAAAAAAATACGATTCACCCGCAAATAATTTAAAGTTGCCTCTAAAATTATGAAAATTGATTTTTTTTTCATCCCATACACTACATAATTTAAAACAAAAATAAATAAAATACTTCTCCTACGTACTAGATATTTACTAAACCTTTAATTAAAAAACATATGTCCTCCAGTTTGGATGGGTATTTTGGCCTCAAATTCAAAACTAAGTTATGTATGAAACAGGCAGCGCAGCCGTTCCTCTTAAGTATTTTTACTTTTTATTGTTGTGACAGCTGTTTCTCAGTATATTCACATTATCAAAACAACATAACACATTTAAATAAATCAATTAAGAAAAAATAACATTTTGATACCGGGAAAACACATTACAAATGTAAAAACCACACAGGACAGAGAATTTGAATTAGTTTATAAGTAAATCGGTTTTACGGATAATAAATCATTATTTTTAAAAACCAGTCCAAATTAGAATGGGGTCAAAGTAAATAAAATCATATAAATAAGTCGTCACAATGTGGATTTACAGCAATTTGAAAATGTCATTTAACGCCGAAACAGCTGTCAAAATAGTAAAAACTAAGGATACCTGCAGAACTTAATAATAACATTATTAAATTTGATTACCATTAAATAAAAAAATTAAATGAAGTTTTAAGAATTAAACACAAAAATAATAAATGTATTAAATTAATAATAATTGCTTTCCATAAAACCACTTTAAAAAATAATGTTATAAATAATTGTAGAAATTGAATTAAAAAATAAATACATATTTTGCTTCGTTCCAAAATATGAACATTACATTGTTTGCTTGGCAAAACATTGATAAATTTTCATTTAAGTAATTAGAATGTATATACGTTAATGTAACTATGTAGAAAAGTTGGTTCATATTCATTCTTATTACCTTCAGTTTAATTTCGCTGTAAATCTTCAGTCAACGTGATTTTTAGTTCCCGTTCGTAATTTGTGAAATTATAGCGCGAGTACCTTGTATTCAAATATGCATCAGAAATACGTTAGTCGCATTTTAACCTAAGGAGCCTGTTCTTTTATGACCAGCGATGACATTCTCGCGTATACGAATGCTTAGTTTGTATTGATAATAACACCAAGTAGGTATCCACCTAGCTATATGTCTTAAACTTTCCTGATATTGTTTCCTGTAACATCTTATAAAATCAACATTTTGAGCAAGTGCCTACTGCAGACATTCAATTTAAACTTAAAGATGGGATATAATATCAATGTATTTAGTAATATCGGTAATAAATACATTTATATGAACTAATTACTAGAGTGGTACACAAATGCAAACATTTAATAGTGGTTTATACATATGAGGTATTGAAATTAACTCGATTAACCTCTGTATAAAATAATTCTAGTACATAAGATAAAAGTCCAGTTTTGTATCTAAACCCCCATTTATAGGCAAATTTGAAAGACGATGAAATTACAAGTTAATTTAAAAAATGGATAAAATTTTTGTGGAACCGTTTAGTTCTCACCTTAGTTATTCAATGCAAAGCTATTGCTATTACATTGCATGCCTATGAATTGATACGAATACCTCTAGAACACTGCACACTTATCTCAGTAGCATTGATATCGATACTCGATCACTATCGTCCCCTGCCGTTTGCTGCCGTCTGCTCTGTCATTAAATACTCGTAAGGAGCATGCGCTTCGTCGCAATTCGCTGCATTAAAAGAATCATGAATCAAGAGCGCATTCAGAATGCAGCCCCATATTCTAAATAATTTAATTGAAGGTCCGCGACTGAGACATAATTCACATAATGACATACGCAGGACCATAGTTGCATAGCTCTATCAGCCAAGCAAAGTCAGAAGCCAGTAGTGAGTAGACATCACCGACCAGACTACCGGGGCAGTTCCTAGTAGCTGCCATAAGAATAAATTCAATGACTCGAAGTTATTATTACCGCGCTGATGCCTTGTAGTCCCGCAGCTGCCTGATTACACTGATTTGAGCTTTTTGCAATCCTTCCATGTTTTCAATTACCCTGGTCTAGTCATTACTGATTATGGCGACAGTTGGACTGGCTTTCAGTGAAAATACAAACCACTATTTCTACATCGATGCCAACAGATTTTTCACTACTCACAACTGTTTTTTTTTTATGAATACCGCACAAGAGTCCCAAACTGCTCTCAACCGTCTGGAGCCAGTGAGACTATGGCATTCCCAATTGGGGAATTTTGTGAGGCTGAAGGAATTAGGGAGGGGAAGGAGAAGGGGTAGAGGGAGGTGGGAAAAAGGGGAAATACCTGGCTATTCAGATCTGGTCACCAAACACGGCTAAAAGCCACTTTAAGCAACGTTTCAATTCTGAATGGTGGTCTTTCACCAGGGCGATACTGAAAGTATCTTCCAATCTGGAACGTGCGCAAATATACCATATATTATTTTTAAATGAATTAATTGTGAAACAACACAAATTAATTAAATAAAAATCACTTGCGCACCTTCGGATTCGTAGTCGAGAGCCTTACCCCTCGACCATGGAGGCCGTCAACTGTGTTACAATGTTTAAATAGACATAATGTTTTCTTTTATTTAATGATTGATCCGATATACATTTTCAAACGGAGTTTATATTTGGGGTTCCTCTGGTACCTACGAGTATGTTCACTGATTATCACTGAAGTAGTATAGGAAACCTTAAAAATGCTTAAAGGTTGACATTCGATGACTAAACTGATTGCTGTAAACTTTGAACTCTGAGCTATGAAACAATCACTTCTTCGATGAATGCAAAATAACTTTGTGGCATCATTGTCTATGAAATTAAAAGATTTTTTGTTTTAACAACTTATTTATTAAATAAATATCAACATATTTCGAAACCAATGGTTCCCTCATCAGGATACAACGTAGATACATTGAAAAATAATAAAAGACGTACACACACATTATAATGCATAGATAAAAAATAATTAGTTTATAATGATTTATAATTCTGAAACTGTCGATTTAAGGTGGAATTCCATTTTAAGATTAATTTTAAAATGGTTTACAATATTTACTTACATAAATTTGAATTTTTTGAAATTACACGAAAGTTAATAGTCATTTCTATATTAATAAGCAAATTTATTTTTTTTAAATTTCCTTATCTCATCTCCTACATTTATTTTAACATTATTACTTATATTTAAATAATTGTTTTTATTTTTATGAATAATAGGTTTTTTTGATATTTTTTTAATTTTATTTCCTGGCCCGACTCAAGTATTTGATTCACCTGATCGTGCCATGTCTTCTTCTTTCATTCAAATGGGCGTCATATATTCTTCTTACACCCCTTTCTTCGTTCATTCGCTCTATATGCCCGAACCATCTAAGCGTACCTTCCTTAATCTTACTCATTACGCTTACAACAGCCTTGCATTATTTACTATTCTCAATATTTTTCACATGATCATACATGGTTTTTCCGCACATTCGCCTCAGATATCTCATTTCTACGGCATTCGGTTTACTTTCATCCTTCCTCCTCCGATTCCATGCCTCACTGCCATACATCAGGGTTGGTATCAGCACTCCATTGTGGACTGCTAGCTTCGCTTCTTTGGACAACTTTTTGCTAGCGCTAACCGTTCAGATCTCCATTAAGGGAATTTGCTGGATTCACCCTTCTTTCAATATCCCTATCAGTCTTTCCATCGCTTGTAAACATACTTCCCAAATATACAAACTCATTGACGTGCTCCAAGTATTCATCATTAACAACTATATTGCACACTGTTTTCGTACTCTCTCTTTCAAACACCATGACTTTAGACTTACTTACATTCATCATTAGCTCATTCTTCATACATACTTCGTTAATCCTAGATAAGAGGGACTATAGAGCTTCCATACTGTTAGCAATCAGCACCGCATCATCAGCATACAACAGGCAACATACTTTCAGATTACTCATTTAAATCAGTCTTTACATCTCTCCTAAACAAACCAACTGCTAAGAAATAAATAACAATTACGCACAATAACACTGTATCCAAACAAGATTGCCATACGATGCAATTAAGTGTATGTAGTTACCTACGAGCCTGCCATTATCGAATTATTGATTCCGACGACGAAATTGAAAAAAATAATCACTCATTTTTAATACCCGGTTTTCGTGATTGGATTCGCTCATTGCCCATCAAAATATACAATTAGCCACCGTGATTAAGGAGAGAAATTACACGTTGGATCAATTTCCCCGTGGTTATGGGCACTTATAAGGCGGTAAATTATCCCGTGTTACGCCTTCACACTGTGAGCTTTGATCAAATGATTGCAGAAGATACGGAACGAGTATTACGGGAGGAACTTCAAGGAGGGTTCACCGGGTTTAGATAAAAAAAACACGGGTAAACACATTTACACACTTTTCTCAATTTATTTATAAATGCAGGGTCCGGCAATTTCTCGTTGATGTAACTATTAAAATATGCATTTTTTCCCATTCTGAAATGTTATATTGATTGTCTCTCACGATTATAAGAAAACTAAATACTTTGATCTGTGTTATCAAAAACCATCATTGATAGAAAAAGAAAAGGATTTTTCTTTATTTACATTAACGTTAATTTACATTATACTTGTAATTTCAAAACATAATCATTTCCTCTAATTTATGTCGCAGGGCGATCTCTAAGACGGATAACACCCTGATGTGTACATATCATAACATAATAAAACTTGATTTCTAGTTTTGAAACTGTTAATTCATAGTGGAATTCCATTTTTAAATGTTTTATTTTATTTTTTTGTTAAAACATCTTCGTAACTTTTTTCCACTTATTTATTTTCAGACTATCACGGACATCGTCAGACTGGATAAATTAAAACTAAATCCGTGGTATATATGGCTTACAGAATATTAGAAAGCAATGGGGCTCACTCCTGACATAGACGCATATATACCATAGATTTAGTTTTAAAATTACCAGTCTGAAGGTGTTCATGAAAGGGTGAAATCAGACCAGTCGGTTGGGATTACCGTTATGTTTTGCTTGGTCGATATTAATTCCTAGCTATTGCCATATTTAAAAGAACACATATTCCGTGCCAAGCTGCAACTGTCTCATCTTGGTAAATATTGACAGCGCAAATTGACATTCAACATAGATATGCAATTGTTTTATATTATTCTGCACACTTGGAGTTTTCGTGTATTTGTGTACTTAAGTGGATCCAATAAGGAACTCCAGTGAACAATATAATGGCTTTAAAAATACATATTCATGTAGATCAGCAAACGGCGATTCGGAACAAATAACTTTTATTATATATTATATAGAATTTATAAATCGTTATTTAAAAGTGAATAAAAAATCATCTTATCAAAACACCTTGATATGTTGCTACCATTGCATTTGGAACATCTGACGTCACGTGCGCCGTCTGTTTTTGGATTAGTATGGACATTTTCATTTTTCTATTTTGTTTTGTATTTAAAATATGATTTTTTTTTAGTTTTGGCGAAACTTAGACTTACTTTTGGGTAATTTTAAGCGCTATAATTGTTGTTCGATATAAAAACTTTTATTGATGAAAGAAATTAGAGTATTCACGAGCAAACCAATTATCAATACGGATATTCCGATAATGTTAATGCTCAATACCATTATTACTATTTGAGTTAAAGTTTCTAAAAAGGTACATAATTTTATTACTTATGTTTAGTTATAGATTACCATGAATAGAATATAAAATGATGTGAGCGAAAGCTCATCTTTGTTTTGACATTTGACATTCTAATTTTGAAGTGTTTTGCCGGGCTTTGAAAAATTGAAACTTTGAAAATTATTTTATCCATGAAAAGTAACCTTAGAAAAAATAACGAAATATTCTGGTATTTAAGTTTGAACGTTATTATTGATGAAAAAAAAAAATTGGATTGGAGTTCCTTATTCGTAGAATTAGAACACGTCCTCCTTAGGGCGGATAAGGTTGAAATTCACGTTTAACACCGGCATCCCGTTTCTCGAATGTAGCAGAAAAAATATCTCCAAAATGTATGTTCTACTTGCAGTAAGTATTTCTATGTCATCAAATTTTCAAACTAAATTAAATGTACCGACGAGGAAGACAAT
>JAHDVE020009427.1:0-13304 GCA_022606495.2 Halesus radiatus
GTGGTTTGACATCACAAAAGGTGTTAAGCAAGGCTGCGTAATGTCACCGTGATAATTGTATGCAAGAATTGAAAGAGGTGGGCCTGGGCGCGAAAATGAGTAGTTTGCAAGTATGTTGTCTGTTGTATGCTGATGATACGGTGCTGATTGCTAACAGTATGGAAGATCTACAGTCCCTCGTATCTAGGATGAACGAAGTATGTATGATGAATGAGCTAATGATGAATGTAAATAAGTCCAAAGTCATGATGTTTGAAAGAGAGAAATAGTTGTGAATGATGAATACTTGGAACAGGTTGATGAGTTTGTGTATTTGGGAAGTATGTTTACGAGAGATGGAAAGACTGATAGGGATATTGAAAAAAGGATGAATGCAGGAAACTCCATTAACGGAGGAGTGAACGCGGTTGGCGCAAACAAAAAGTTGTCCAAGGAAACGAAGCTAGCAGTCCACAATGTAGTGCTGATACCAACCTTGATGTGTGGCAGTGAGGCATGGAACTGGCAGAGGAAGGATGAAAGTAGACTTATTGCTGTAGAAATGAGATCTCTGAGACGAATGTGTGGTAAAACCATGTATGATCGAGTGAAAAATGTTGAGATCCGTAAAGAATGCAAGACTGATGTAAGCGTAGTGAGCAAGATTAAGAAAGGGACGCTTAGATGGTTTGGGCATGTAGAGCGAATGAACGAAGAGAGGAGTGTAAGGAGAATATATGACGCGAATGTGAATGGAAGAAGAAGCCGGGGACTCCCGAGGAAGACATGGCACGATCAAGTGAATCAAATACTCGAGTCGGGATATGTCAGAAGTCGGAATAACAGAAGAGAATGTATGAGGCGTTGTATGAATGTGAATGAAGCAAGAAGTGTATGCCAAGATCGAGTTGTTTGGGGGTCCGTCCTCTCTGCCTACCCCTGCAGGGAAACGGCGTGATGGTTAGTTAGTTAGTTAGTTAGTGGATTCTTTTATAATCCTTTATCTGTCTAGGGCTGCCTAGGAATTGTATAATACCCTTCATATTTTCTATATAACTAGTATTGCGGCGCTTTGGCCTTATTACTGTTACCATCTCATGGTTTGATTTACTTGACTGAATTTATGTTAAATTATTTGTACTCTTTGGGAAAAGATCTTAACTGGATTAAAAACTAACCAACGAAAGGAAAAAAGATAAACATTTGGTTATATTTCCCATGTTAATTCCCACGGTTAATTTATCGATGTCCAATACTAAATTCCCTAGAAATTTCTACCAATATACAATGTCAGTGTGAGCTGAACACCTTAATCTGTTTTAATTGTAAATGACGAATCTTCTTAATGCGCGTAATTGATTGTCGATTAATTTCATTCATTTAATATCTATGCCTTTCTTTAAATTCAGATAACTCTTTAAATACATTTTTTGTATCCATGTCATAAAACTAACAATAAAACATATACATAATATAAATATAGGTAAAAACTTCCTTCTTCTTTTGGCGCTCATAAAATTTTTAAATTTAATCGTATAAAGGTATCTGTCTAGCATTACCATCTCTATTAACATGTCTAGCATTACCTAGACATGTTAATAAAGATGTAGAATATGATATACTCGTATATGTATGTATATTACCCTCAAACTGATCAGAAGCATACAAATGCAGCTGTGATGTATCACATACATACTCGCCCCACTGCTGATCAATATCGGGTTATGCTCTGATTTTGTAAATAGTAACATTTTGTACATAATTTAGTCTGAAATGTAAATATGTTAGTTGTAAGCCTCTATCACTAGTTTTAAGTCACTAGCTACAGGCCTTAGTTGTAAGTCGCTATCTATACAAGTCTTAGATGTAAGTCACTAATTATAAGTCTGAATTAGGTATTTTCTAGTTATAAATCTTAGCTGTAAGCCATTAGTAATTAATCTAATATGTAATTTACTATATATAAGTCTAAGTGATAAGGTATAGGTTAGATAAATTATGCTGTAAAGCGCCTTTGAGGTGATTTTCTCATGAAAACGGCGCTATAAAAATAATCAATTTATATATTTGTAAAAAGCATTAACTTTGTGGCTCGCCATAATTTACAATGAAAAACACATAAATTTGTTGTAGACCACTTTTATTTTATCAAAACTCTACCGGTTTCGGAAGCACCCTTCCTTCATCAGGAGAATATTAAAACTAACTTATGATATAAAATATTGACAAGACATATAAATTTTAGGTGTTGGAGTGGGGGGTAAGCAAATGGGTAGGGTAATTGTAGGATTTCCGGGAAGAACAGAGCGATTTATTGGGAAAATATTCAGAATGGGACTAAAAGATAAGTTAATTTGGTTATTTAAAATACTAGCATTATTATTAAGGGATTTTCTAATTTCGAGTGCTTCTAAGTTATCCAATTTTTTGCTTTTATTGTTACGGTGAAGAATTGTAACCCCTGTGTCCTTGTTAAAAGTGTGATCTTTGGAAATTAGATGATTGGCAAATTCTGAGAAGTTATTATTATTTAAGCATCTTAAATGTTCTGTGACTCTAATATTTATATTTCTAGTTGTTTTACCTATGTAGAACGATGGACAATCATTACAACATAGTTGGTAAATACCTGAGTGGCTTAATTTATGTTCTCTATCTTTAGTATTTTTTAGTAATTTACCTAAATTGTTATCAGTATAGAACGCGGGTTTAATGTGGGAAGGAAATTTTTTTGTGCTAAGTGAGGAAAAGTTGGATATATATAAGATTCTGCGCCATTGAACGGGATTTATTATTTTATTATTATTTTCAGGTGTATTAAATAAAAATGTATTTGTTGAAATTAGTTTAAGTTTCTTATTGAGGATTTTATCAATTAAATTTGTAGAATAACCATTATTTAGAGCAATTTGTTTAATTTTTGTAAGTTCAATCGTGAAATTAACAGATGATAGTGGGATTTTTACTAGCCGGTGCACCATTGAATGATAAGCAGAATGTTTATGTGAGACCGGATGGTTTGACATGTTATGGATTGTTATATCTGTGTACGTAGGTTTACGAAAAATGTTGAATTCAATTCTGTTATTTATTGAAGTTAGTGTTAAATCTAAAAAATTAATCGATGCATTACTGCCTATCTCTAAAGTGAATTGGATGCTTTTGTGGAATGAATTTATGAAGAGATGAATCTATTATCTAAAGAGAAGAGATGAATCTATTATCTAAAGGACTAAAATATAATTTAAATTACAGTAAAAATAACATACAAAGTGCTATTGAAAATGTGGCAGTGGACATTGAAACGGCTTTATCTTACCAACCTAAAACATTCCTGTACAAGAGTGCCGAAGCCATTAAAAATCAAATAGAAAAAAATAAAATTAAAAAAGTCGTTCATCCAGAAATTCTGTGTACGAATAACATTCGCAAAACATTGGCTGAAGAAAATTTAGTGCTTACTAGGGCGGACAAAGGAAACACAGTGATTATAATGAATAGAATGGACTACCAGTGTAAAATGGAAGACTTTGTAAAAAGTGATGATTTCGTTACTTTAACGAAAGACCCCACTAATAAATTTCAAACAGATGTTAAAAATGCAATTAAAGCTTGTAAATCTCGAATCTTCAAAGATGATTATCCTAACCAAAATAAATTTGTACAGTCTAATCCTAAAATTCCTAAGTTATACGGGTTTTTGAAAATACATAAAAGCAATAAACCCATCAGACCCGTAGTATCATGTTGTGCTTCCCCGAATTTCATAATAGCTTCTCACATAACGAATGTCTTTAATAATATTAATGTGTTTTCCCCTAAGTATACGATCAAGAACTCCTTTGAACTGATAAGTGCAGTTAAGGACTTAGTTATTCCCAATAATGCCAAACTTATTTCCTTTGATGTAATTAATTTGTTCCCAAATGTCCCAACTAATGATTGCAAAGAAATAATTGTAGATATCCTAAACTCCTCTAATTTAAATATTGATATGATTAATGACCTGTCCCGCCTATTCAATATGTGCATAAACCAAAATTATTTCCAATACAACAACTGTATCTACCAACAGAATCAAGGGCTTCCGATGGGCGCGCCGACGAGTCCACTGTTAGCAGATATTTTTATGAATAACTTAGAAAATAAGATTTTTAATTGTAATTCATCACTTTTGAACAATGTTCTTACATGGAAAAGATACGTAGACGATATCTTCTGTATCTGGACAGGAACAGATCGGCAACTGACTAAATTCCTTCTTCTTATAAATTCATTCCACAAAAGCATCCAATTCACTTTAGAGATAGGCAGTAATGCATCGATTAATTTTTTAGATTTAACACTAACTTCAATAAATAACAGAATTGAATTCAACATTTTTCGTAAACCTACGTACACAGATATAACAATACATAACATGTCAAACCATCCGGTCTCACATAAACATTCTGCTTATCATTCAATGGTGCACCGGCTAGTAAAAATCCCACTATCATCTGTTAATTTCACGATTGAACTTTCAAAAATTAAACAAATTGCTCTAAATAATGGTTATTCTACAAATTTAATTGATAAAATCCTCAATAAGAAACTTAAACTAATTTCAACAAATACATTTTTATTTAATACACCTGAAAATAATAATAAAATAATAAATCCCGTTCAATGGCGCAGAATCTTATATATATCCAACTTTTCCTCACTTAGCACAAAAAAAATTCCTTCTCACATTAAACCCGCGTTCTATACTGATAACAATTTAGGTAAATTACTAAAAATACTAAAGATAGAGAACATAAATTAAGCCACTCAGGTATTTACCAACTATGTTGTAATGATTGTCCATCGTTCTACATAGGTGAAACAACTAGAAATATAAATATTAGAGTCACAGAACATTTAAGATGCTTAAATAATAATAACTTCTCAGAATTTGCCAATCATCTAATTTCTAAAGATCACACTTTTAACAAGGACACAGGGGTTACAATTCTTCACCGTAACAATAAAAGCAAAAAAATTGGATAACTTAGAAGCACTCGAAATTAGAAAATCCCTTAATAATAATGCTAGTATTTTAAATAACCAAATTAACTTATCTTTTAGTCCCATTCTGAATATTTTCCCAATAAATCGCTCTGTTCTTCCCGAAAACCTACAATTATCCCTACCTATTTGCTTACCCCCCACTCCAACACCTAAAATTTATATGTCTTGTCAATATTTTATATCATAAGTTAGTTTTAATATTCTCCTGATGAAGGAAGGGTGCTTCCGAAACCGGTAGAGTTTTGATAAAATAAAAGTGGTCTACAACAAATTTATGTGTTTTTCATTGTAATCAATTTATTATTATTATTATAAACAATTTACTAAAGCTACTTTTTGGACTTACGGAATAAAATATATTTAATATGTTATTAAGTATTTGCTACATCCTATTCGGGCTGAATCCCCGACTCTCGACGTCGGCTAATAAATCTGTGTGATACGTAAATCAGTCTTATCAAAATTAGTCAATAATATTTTTTTTTTCGTACTCAATTTTAAACGCATTTTTTTCCTCATAGCACCAACCAGTACCTTATACATAATCTCTTTATACTTTTTATAGGAATATTATATTGTCGTACCATGTCAATACTAGCCCTTTTCCCTTCTATTTTTGCATAATGGCAATTAATATGAACTAAACTTGTCAATTTAACTGTCCTAAAATGGGATTTGTTCCAAGTTAGGCAGTCAAAGCTTTCTTAAATGTTGTTAAATAATGTGTGTTTCAAATAAATCAATATTATTACTATTATAGTTGAATTAATTCTCAAAGATTGAATCTTTAATAGCCGCCAAAACGGGCATATTCTGAGAGGTAGCAGGCATAGGTCCGCGTGACGTCATCCGTATTGAACGATACCCGTCAGAAGAACATTTTGTATGGAGATTTTTTTCCTTTATAAGGAATTACAGTACAGTTTTTTATTAATGTTAAACATTTAATTTAATAAAGGTTATTTTGAAAACATCGAAATTTCATAAGAAAATTGATTTTTATGTTTGAATTTTTATATCTATCGCCAAAAAAAGAGCGCCATCAGATAACAATATTATATCCCTAATTTTAAAACAAATATATTTTCTTTGTGCAAAAATTACAAGCAGTGCAGCCTTAGGTGCTATTTCACAGCTTTTGGTAGAAGCAGTATGGCGACGCATGGCTTTGGCGTATTTTTACAAAAAAAACCCGGAATTATTGAAAAAAATGTATCGTAAATAAAAGTTAAATTTATAAAATAGAAAAAAATTATCTATGTAGAGCAAATGTTCACAGATTTATGGAAATACATTTTGAATAAATTGTTTTTATAGCAGTTTAAAAAAAAAATGTTATTTTTACTGTTCGTTTTTCTTAGGGTAAGTACAGCTTCTCAGCCTTTGTGGACTACACCCTACTTATCGTCAATTAGCTGCTCTGTTCTGGGCGATGTAATCCACATAAACCAGTTTTGCTTGCGTTCAGCTTAAGCCCATTTGTATAAACTCTGACTGTATTACCTGGTGAAGGAAGGTACTACAAATGACTGGAAATAAAGTTGATTTATTAAATGCGATAGACTTTTTCTAACTTCAATATAAAATAATAATATAGCGGTGCTAGGGCTCTGAAGGAACGGAGCAACGCCGGGAAGCGGATGTAAGGTACCCGGGTCTGCTAGCGGGAGCCGGCCGCAGGTGCGTTTGTTTAGTATTACCATAGCTCAAAGATAATGTGAATTAAAAGGAATAGCCATACTGCGAAGCATCCAAAAACATGATTGTAAAGTTTGACCAGACAAATCGTCGATTGCCGAGCATTTAATTGGGACTGCCCATTACTTCGGATTTGTTCCCGAAGTACTGGGAAGACCCGAATCGTATCGAGCGCGTCTAATTACAGAAGCAATTGAAATCCACAAAAAAACTCATTAAAATTAATAGGGACCACAGAGTTAGGCTTAATGTTGTTGGTTTCCGGTACTTGATGGCTGCACCAAGACTCAACGCCGAAAACCACATTAAAATTAAGGAAGAACAGAAATCAACTGGAATATCATAAAAAATAATCATCATTTTACTGACTGGAAAAACTACTAAGTATTGACAATACAAATGAAGCATGCAATTATTTCACAGAACTCATTCAATATAACAATTTCTCTAATACCATAAAAACTGTCAAGAAAATCTCACATAAAAATCTACACGTTAAACCAAGGATCACACAGAACATAATAAACTGCCAAATAAAAAGAGATGAGTTACACAAGAAACTTTTAAAAAATCCAATCGATATACACATGTCACGATACTACAAAAGAGTTATAGAAACGTCTCCAAAAAAGTTATTATCGACACAGAAGAAACCTACTATAAGAAAAAAATACAAGATTGTGAACAAAATTCTAGGAAAATGTGGCAAATAATAAATGAAATAACCAGCTCTAAATCTACCAACGTTTCATCTATTGACGAGCAGAATATAAACAAGGTCCCCACGTCGTATGCTGATAATCCTGACCAAATTCTTGAATATTTCAATAATTTTTTTATAAATATAGGATCGAATTTACCAACCAAACTACAAAATGTGATGATGAAATAATTCAAATAAATACACCTCCAGAGCAAGGAACGAAGCTCGAGTTTAAAGGGGAGAGGTACGTCGGAGAGTTATTATTTATAAATTCAAAATAATGATAATAGTATTGTGCAATACGATAAACGTGGTGTTTTAAAGAGAAAAATATTTATTAGTTTTTTTAAATTTGCATGGGGTGAGCATTTATCAAAATAAAACAAGAAATATTACTTTTTCTGACCTAGTCTACCTGTCTTTAACTAAAACCGCATTTCCCACTGCTCTCAATAAGGCTATTGTTTTTACAATTTTCAAACAAGGATGTAAAAATGACATGAACAACTATCGAATGATAAGCCTACTTAATTAGTTTAAAAAAATATATTAGAGAGAATTCTGAAAAAAAAACATTAACTATTTTATCTAGAAGATAATAAAATATTATCAGAAACGCAGTACAGTTTTAGGGAGAACCTAATTACTGGTGACGCCAAAGAAACAATTGCAGATATGATCATACAAAGCTTATACAGTGGAGAAAAATTATTGGCAGTCTTCTTACCTACAAAAGGCTTTTGATACAATAGATCACAAAATCCTATTTATAAAACGTTTGAGATAATAATGATTAAAAAGTAACGTACCCCTGTAATGTACGGTTTAATTGCCATGTTACACAACTTGCCGCATAACTAATAACACTTACCAACTAGTTAAGTATGTATGTATGTATGTTACAAGTTACACGATAGGCCATTTTAATGAGTGTAAGTTTGTTATGAGTTATAAGCGTTATCGCTATTCAATTAAGCCAATGTTACATTCACAAGTTGGGAAGTTAAGCACTCCATGTGCGGTGTGCGGCCTAATAATCCCATTACTTAATAAACCTACTTTATGCCGCACAAACTAATAGGAAACTGCAGGGCCGGAGTGGTGACACAATTATGCCTCTGAACGAAAAGGCGTATTGAAGAATTTCACTATTTTTCCATATAGATATACATCGGTGTTCGAAATATAGTCAACCAAAATTAGGCCAATTGGCATCACAGAGATAACACGGGCTTCAGTTGATTACAAGCGTTTGACGGGTATCGATCTCCAATGATATCTGCAAAATACCTACATGACTGGATATGTTGTTCTGGAAATGATAGAAAAAGCGATGGTGTAACCTTTTATTGTTTTTACCATAATCAGTATACGTGTAAATTGATTTTTTTAATGTTCAAAAACTCAAGTAGCAAATAATGAAGTAGGCACGCCGGTAATCGTTAACTCAAATGCTTAGCGCTGCGGCGATTAGTTGTGCGTTGAGTTTGCGGTCGGAAGAATTCGGATGACATCGACAGCCGCTTCACCCCCTCTTCCAACCTCACACGTGGTAAAAATATTTGACGCTAATTTTGCAAGGAACCCTCACTCTGTTTGTATATATCAATGTATTTTTCACATGCATATTAAAAGTTACCGTACAAATGTGGCACATTTATTTGCCGATCAACAATTTTCTTAATTAAATTTAAAAAAAAAACAACACTAACAATTGCCAGGCTGATGGTCGTGACACAACAGCATTCTTCAGTGGGTAATATGGGGATAAGACCAAGGCTACAGTCTTCTTCCTCTTCTTTCGTATGTTGGGGAGGTTTAAAGATAAACTTTAGGGCGCACGGTTTACATCCACGCTGTACAAGCGGGTTCCCTACAGAGCGTCAGACCACGCGTTGATCATATGATTACCTGAACTAAATAAAGCAGTTAGTGCCATATAAGTGACAGAAACATGATTATTTATTTCATTTATGAATATACCATGAAATTAATTAATTTTATAGAAGGCGTTAAGTGCCACGACTCATTACAGAAAAAAGATCTAAGTGCCTCGTGAGAAATTACTAAAAAGAACTATGAGTAGCTAACTCGGTCATTTAGCCATTGGTACTTTAGTATTTTATTACTAAACACGACTAATGTCTATCAGCACTTAGTGTTTTTTTTTTATGTGAAAACACACCCAGTACATACGACTTGTTCAGTTTTGCTACATATACTCGTACATGGCCATAAATAATTTTTGTGGCACTTTATATAGGTTAGCGATAGCACAAGGACCGTATCTAGATTTATACTTTAAATTTAGAGTTTTTGGCACTTAATTTAATTCTGGTATTCTTATATTCGGTGGTCTGCACCGAAACTCATTTACAAATTTTTGAGCGTTAAAGATCCCACCTGTGTATCGTGTAGGTACAACGGCTGTGGTAGTACCGTATCCAATGTTGATGATGGAGGGCAAGAATTTACGAAGCAGTGAAAACCCAGACTATTTCTCAATGGGATCAGGTCAGCTATAGTATTATTAAATTTGGATTATAAAATAAATTATTTCATAATGTTTTATAAAAGTCGCAAAAGATATGACCTTACAGGGGTACCCCGTTGTAAGGTCACATTGTATATGGTTCTATGTATGGATTATAAATTAGGTCAAGTTTTTCGTAAGTTACTTAATTTTTTATGTAAGTTTTCGTAATTATGTTAAAATATTACCAGAGGAACATTAAAATGCAATAAATGTATAAACATTAAAAAATCTAGGAGAAAACATACCATGGCCGTTAAACTCTGTTCGGTTGCAACATGATATCTATATTCTTCCTTTCCGTGTCCATAATCCATTTCTTAATACTTTTTTTGAATTCGGTTAATTTTTTAATGGTTTTTATTGCTAGAGGGAGGATGTTAAATACTTTTATAAAGAAATATTGTGAATATCATCGTCCAAAAGTTGTTTTAGTTTGAGGTTGGTGGAAGTAAGTTGCAAGGAAGATCTTCGGAATCGACCAGAGTTTGTTTGCGCAAAGTTATCCTGATTTTTGAATGCGTAAATTAAAATCCCTTTTGAATATAATTGTTTCAGAGACATTAAATTCAGGGCATTAAAAACACAGTATGTAGAAGTTCTGATGGGGACTCTAAGGATAATTTAAAAAAATTCCTTTTGAACTATGATGACCGGTATTTTATTGGAATTGCACGAACTAATTGGTTTCATTAATTTATTTGATGAAGTAAAATTCACCGACAAATATGCAGGTACTTTAAATCTGTCTGACTGTCAAAAGTACTAGAATGACAGTGGGTTGATTAGTTTTTTGATCTACTTGATAACCAGATTCATGTATCTTATGACGTCATTTGGTCACAAAAATGGTTCACAATTGTTATTGATGATATGTTTGTTATAACAAGGTTTCTAAAGTTTACAAAATGGCCATTCTTGTTACACAGTGGTTTCATCTGTGATTGTAGTGTGTGTTCCGACCTCTTGGTATATCTGGTATTTTTCTGTCATTTTCGTTTTCATGCAATATGTTTGAGAAGAATGATAGAAATGAAAGAATATCTACTGAGGTCAAAAATATTTAATCATCGAAGATGATAATATTAACAAATCACAAATGAAACATGAAATAGAAAAAAAACACACAAAATAAAAGGTAACAATTATTTTTATAAACAATAATTATTAGCTTGAAACACTCATCCAAATTGAAAAAACCTTCCAAAGTCAAAACATTTTTCACCAATAAAATGTAGACATAATTTGTTTCGACGCCACCTATTGAGGGATTTAGCCGTTACAAGCCTTCCTCATACTAATAAAGTTGGTTGTTTACAGGTGAAATATAATAAAAAACAGTAATTATTGAATGAAACACTAGTATATATTGATTAATTTGGCGGGTTTTGTGATAAGCCGACGTAGCTCAATGGTAGAGCATCTGACCGGATATTAGAAGGTCGCAGGTTCGAGTCCTGTCGGCGACATTTATCTTTTCTCGGAAGGTTTTTTCAATTTGGATGAGTGTTTCAGGCTAATAATTATTGTTTATAAAAATAATTGTTACCCTTTGCGCTATGCACAAAAATCTTGTCTTAAAAACTTTAGTTTATCAATAAATAAAATAAAAGGTATCTGGGTATTGTCGCCACGATTTGGCATACACTTAACAAAGTTTTAAAATTATTCACGGTATGGTATGGAATGGACGAATACCATGCTCAAGTTCGTTATAAAAATTATACAGATATTACATTAATCAAAATTTTGCTGAAACATTGCTCTCATTAACTCACTAATAGAATAAGGAATCTGCTGGTTAGATAAATAAGTTGATCTAATATTTCAAACGTGCACGAACTTTGATAAAAATGCTCAGACATGTTTAAAATTACGATAATATTATTTTTTAACCGAAATTAATAGTTTTTTTTACATACCCAGCAGATTCCTTATTCTATTAGTGGTTTAATGAAAACAATATTTCAAAAAAATATTTATTAATACAGTATTACTACCATGAACTCGGGTATAATAATTTTTCATTCCGTTACCATGAAACTAAGCCGATTAAATGAACGAGAGACTTTTATCGCTTAAAGGAGCCTTTGTCAGCTTTTAACTATATATTTTCCAAAATATATAATGAAACCTATTTAAAATACAACAAATTTAATCTTACACACTCAAAATTTATTACAAATTCAGACGTTGTTTTTTTTTTTTACAGTAACTCCACACAGGAGACCAAGGAGGAAATAATTTCCCTCAAGGCCTATATCATCTTTGGGGATGCTGTGTGGAGGATCTTTTAGAGGATAGGAAGGAGTGAACTTGGGTCTTGAAGAGACCCATGTTATAGGATGGAGGAAACACAGAGGCCGGCAGATCATTCCACAGCCGAGCTGTTGAACACAAGAACGAGTCGCAGAAGCGACCCGTTCTCATGTGACAAATGTCAACCGTATTCAAATGTTGGGCGCGCGTTTGGCGTGTTTCCCGACTATGCACCGGTGCCGAAGGGATCAATGACGCTAGTTCCTCGGAGCATCTTCCATTAAAATACCGGTAGAACAAGGACAGCATTAGTTATACAGACAGTTGTTAGTTGAATGTAGAAGTGGAATAGTACAGACACTGCTTTTCGATCGAAATAATGTATTTAAAATATATTGCAGGTACGACAATTATATTTAACTAAATAAAATAAATTAACAAATTGTTAAAAATATATAACTTTTTATTATCCTATTTTTTATATTTTTTTACAGTAACTCCACACTGGAGGCTCCGAGGGAAATAATTTCCCTCAGATCCTATATCATCTTTGGGGATAGGAAGGAGTGAACTCGGGTCTTGAAGAGACCCATGTTGTAGGAGGGAGGAAACCCAGAGGACGTCAGATAATTCCACAGTTTTATTTTTTTATTTTTTTTTTATATGAATATCGCACAAGTGTCCCAACTGTTCCCAACCGTCTGGAGCCAGTGAGACTATTGCATTCCCGGTTGGGGAATGTTTTGAGGTATAAGGCATTGGGGAGGGGAAGGAGAAGGGGAAGAGGAAGGTAGGGAAATAGGGAAATACCTGGCTATTCAGATCTGGTCACCAAACACGGCTAAAAGCCATTTCAAGCAACGTTTCAATTCTGAATGGTGGTCTTTCACCAGGGCGATACTGAGAGTATCTTACAGTTGAGCCGTTGAACACAAGAACGAGTCATAGAAGCGACTCGTTCTCATGTGACAACTGTGTGCAAATGTCGGGCGTGCGTTTGGCGTATTTCCCGACTAGGTACCGGTGCCGAAGGGATCAATGACGCTACTTCCTCAGAGCATCTTCCATTAAAATACCGGT